>AYJT01095079.1:0-12682 GCA_001278415.1 Ocimum tenuiflorum | reverse complement strand
GGCTGCTGCAAGAATTACCACGCGTGACTTTCTTTTCTGGTTTAGATCTCACACAGCAAAGGAAATCAAGTGGGGAGGCGCCAAACATCACCCAGAAGTTAAAGATGATGGTGGCAAAATGCATCCCAGATCTTCGTTTCACACCTTTCTTGAAGTGGCTAAAAGCAAGAGTATGCCGTGGGAGGCCGCTGAGATTAATGCCATTCATTCTTTACAGATTATAATGAGAGATTCTTTTCAACTGACTGAAGATAGTGGGCCTAAACCTGGTGTGAATTCTCAGCTGAATGATTCCAATGGAGCACAGATGGATGAACTTGCTGCAGTGGCAACTGAGATGGCAAGAGTGATAGAGACAGCGACTGTTCCGATTTTTGGGGTTGATTCCTCTGGTTTGATAAATGGATGGAATGCTAAGATGTGTGAGTTGACAGGGTTGGAATTGTCTGAAGCTCTTGGGAAGTCATTGGTTCATGATGTTGTCCATGAAGACTCCTTTGAAGCTGTCAAGAACCTTCTTGGTGGAGCTCTTCAAGGTCATTTTCTCTCATCTTTAATTGTCACCTTTTGATGTCTATACCATGTTTATTTCCTGTGCTTTATTGTCACATCTTCATGTTTAAAAATGGAACTCACCAACCACAACACACAATTTTTAAGTTCTATAAAAGTAGAAAATCATCAGCCCCAACATGAAAACTGACCAAAAAATGGAACCTTATACTAATCTTCCTCTTTTTAAGAAGGAAATAAATCCAAAAACATGAAAAATAAGTTCTATAATACTGAAATTTAAGATACATGAGTATCTCCAGTCCCACAGGATCTACAACTTCTGAGCCCTGACACTTTTCATAAATAGTTTCGATCTAATTCATAAAAACATAACGCTTCCACAAATAATTGCCATCTACATTCGTTTTTTGGTACCAAAAAGGAGGCTAAGCCTCATCAAATAATTGCCATCTACGTTCTAAAAACATAAGATTGAATACCAATAACTAATTGAACAATAAAGTAATTCATCCCAACCTTGAAAAGGCAAAGCTTCTACTAAATGATTATTTCTTTCTAAAATCATAAAGAAAGGATTGCTTGAAGAAAGTTTTTGCAGTTACTTTGTAGCATGTGTGTATTATGGATCCGTACGAATCAAATGGTGAGTAGATCCTAAATGTTCATAATAATTTTGTTAGCTTTCATCATTGCTTGTATTCAATTGCCATTTTCATCATTCCACATCTCGCCTACGTTTGAGTTTTGCGCTTCATTAGGTAAGGAGGACAAAAACGTGGAAGTAAAACTGAGAAATTTGGGAGCAAATACGCCCGGCTCAGTTGTGTACCTTCTGGTAAATGCATGCACTAGCAAGGACTACAAAAATGAAGTTGTAGGTGTATGCTTTATTGGCCAAGATGTGACTGATGAGAAAACTGCGATGGATAAATTCATTCGTATGCAAGGGGATTACAGGGCTATTATACAGAGTGTAAATCCTTTGATTCCGCCCATATTTGCTTCTGATGGGAATGCCTGTTGTTCTGAATGGAACGCGGTCATGGAGAAGCTGACAGGTTGGATGAGGCATGAGATAATCGGAAAAACTCTGCCTGGGGAGATATTCGGGAGTTTCTGTCAACTGAAAGGGCAAGATGTGCTCACAAAGTTTATGATTCTTTTGTACCGCGCTATCAGTGGCCACGATACTGAAAAGCTTGCTTTCGGGTTTTTCAATCGGAAAGGGGAGTTTGTCGAGGTATATTTGACGGCGTGCAAGAGAGCGGACGATGAGGGAAATATAATTGGATGTTTATGCTTCTTGCAAACATTAGTGATCAATCAGAAAGAATCCCTAGTTGACAAACAGGAGGAGAGGGAACACCTACCGGAAGGGAAAGAATTAGCTTATGTTATGCAGGAGATGAAGAATCCTCTCAACGGAATACGTTTCACTCATCAACTTCTGGAAGGCTCAGCCATTTCAGACGATCAAAAGAAGTTTCTCGAGACTAGCGGTGCTTGTGAAAGACAGATATCATCCATTATCCATGATGCCCGTTTCGGAGGTTTAGAGGAGGGGTAAGTGAGTACTACTACTGTACTACGTAAAAGAAATATTGTCAATTCATGACCTAAAAGATGGTTTAGTTTTCGATATAGGATGTGAAAGATAGATTTTCAATTCAGGACGTAAAAGATGCCTAAATTTTCGATCCAGGACCTCAACATGAGATCCTAAATTGAGAATTTGATGATCTTTTGGGTCCTTGATTAAAAATTTTAGAGATTTTTCAGGTCCTAGATTGAGAATTCATCTTTCAGGTCATAAATTGATAATACTCTTACGTAAAAACACTTGTATTCCTCTGGCACAATCATTCTGATGTTGTGTGTAGTTTTTGCAGCAAAATGGAGCTGAAAGTGGGAGAGTTTGTTGTGGGGAATGTTCTGAGTGCCATTGTGAGTCAAGCCATGATTTTGCTAAGAGAGAGGAATTTGCAACTCATCCATGACATTCCTGAGCAAATAAAAGGCATGTGCTTGTATGGCGACGAAATGAAGCTTCAGTTGGCGTTGTCGGATCTGTTGGTGTGCGTTGTGGACTACGCGCCCTCTCCCGATGGGTGGGTGGAAATCAGGGCGTCCACTGGATTGAAGGTGATACAAGATGGGAATGAGTTGGTTCATTTGGAATTCAGGTAGTAGTAGTGCAATCTACTAATATAACAAAGCAAAATAGTCTTATGAAATTACATTTTGGCCACTCTCTCTAAAAAACATCACATCATCAACACCATTTCTTTTTCTCTTTATTTTATTATCTATTTATACTATATACATGTGTGTATATATATATATATATATTATATATTACAATAAGTAATAAAACAACATCAATAAAATTACATTGAGTCATTTTCCTTTAAAAATATTGCAGCTTCATCAATTTTACTTTTCTTTTCTTTTAATTTTTTTATACTAATTTCTTTGAAACAAAGATAAACACAATTTTTTATTTTATCATTTAAGAGCTAATATTTTAACCCATACTCCATTTTTGCAAGTTCTCATTTTCCTTTATTGTTTCAATTTTTTAAAAAAATTTATTTACACATATAATATGATGTGTAGTTAATACCTTATAGTATAATTATATTGATAATATTGATGATTAAATACATTTTCTAATGATAACTTAAAAATATAATTATATTTTTTAAAATGAGTAATCTTGTTAGACCGCGCCATGCTCAGATGTAGAACTAGTATAAAGAAAAGAAAGATGTTTTTATGTATATGAGATGATATGTGTTGATGGTTCAGTATGGTATAATGGGAGTATACCATACCGAAATTAATGGTATGAGAAAAATCGATACCTTAGCGTACATTTTTTCGGTACGAAGTTTTAGCTAAATAAAAATAATATTATAAATTTCAGGTACGGGATATACAAAATTTTGATATTTTTGGTGGATGTGTTGTAGGATGGGTCACCCAGGGCAGGGGCTGCCTGAGGGTGTTATAGAAGAGATGTTTGGAGGGAAAAATGAATGGGCGACGCAAGAAGGAATCGCTCTCAACATATCGCAGAAGCTTCTTGGGATGATGAACGGCAATGTTCGTTATATTAGAGACCGAACCCTCTCTTACTTCCATATTCATCTTCACCTCAATTCCAAGGATCCCAGGTCCTAAACCTCCATTTTCTCTTAATTATGTATATTCTCAAGCTTTATAGTATGTAAATATTTTTCCACTCTTTTCAAATATTTATTTATATGACAACATGCATTTTTTCAAAAAATTTTATGCTATATTTAAATAACAATAAATTTCACCCAAATATCCTCGCATAGACTCAAATTCTTGACTTTTAAGGTCATGAGAAATGTGTTTATCCACTGCACCCCGACTTTTATTGTTAATTAAAGAACGGTCTTGAAAATATACAATTTTATGGACGAAATCCTGACATCAATTTTCTCAACTATTAAGAAAATGTGAAATTAACCATTTTGGTCTAACTATAAATCCACAATATAATGTGATGTAATGTTACTATACACGTTAAGTTGCTTTCATGTATTGTTGAGTGCTTGAATTCAACCCCGTCTTGTATTTCTTTTGCCACCCTATACAGATCAATGATTTGGGGGTATTTTCTTTTGTCTTTGATGATAGCAAAATTTTGAAATGTTTTGGATATTAACAACTATTTGAGTTATTAATCATTCCCATGTACTTTTGGCAAAAACTTACACTGCCTAAATGATTTTGGTGGATCTAAAAATTTATATTGATCCGCGTAAATCATTTAGGCGGTCTAACAAGAAACATCATCTTTACTTTTGTATTTGTTTATTCTTTTTATTTATGTAATTGCTATTCGACTTCATAGTTGAGGATGTGAAATAATTTATTATCCGTTTGGTTGGTGGGTTCGAAATCGAGGAATGAAATGATTCCGAAGCTGTAACGCCTAGTGTTAGCCACGGGCCGGTTCTGGTGCGGAAACGGCGGTTCTGCAATTCAGGTTACATGGAAACAGAATTGGCCCGCCTAAAGAATGACACGGTTCCAGTTTGAACAGTGAACCGTTGGTTCATGGTTCAGACCTTCGGTTTTTATTTAAATAATTTTTAATTACTATTTTACAATTAAAATTTGATCCAAAATCAAAAATTAATACAAATTTGTGAAAATGTAGTTATTTAACTTATTTAAATGACGAGTTATTTAATTTATTAATTAAAACTTAAAAATCAAAAAGAGAAGGGGGAGGGTTTAGAAAAAAGGGCTTGCACTTAATCTTTACTTTGAAATTAAGCTGTTTACGTATCCCTTATTTAAAGAGAATCAAAATTTACGTAGTTCTTTTACCTTGTTTGCCTTGTCGGCGAGTCAGCGGTGGCGAGCAAGGTGTCCTAATCGGAGTTGAAATCGGCATCACCAAGTCCATCGGATGCATTTGTGCTTATGATGATACTTGCATCGAACTTGTAACCGTCGTTGTCGTCAATAATATGCCTCCAATTCGGTTCTTGTTCCCTCCTTTGAGCTAGTGTCCAATCTTTGAGGATAACTTGAGCTTCGAGATTGTAGGGAGTCAAGTTGGATCATTTCGTCCAACATATAGCCACCAAAGCTAAATGTTTGTTCGACTGCCATGGTGGATGCCAAAACCGCCAAGAACTCCTTTGTCATTGCACAACAGATTGGGTATTGTTGTTGTCGCCTCTGACCACCATTGAAGAAGATCAATATCCGTTGGCATGTTGTCATCTTGATAGCTTTCTTAGACAAATCAAGATACATCTCGGACAAATACACATCAAGTTCATTTTATTGCGAACTTGAAGAACCTTGGGTCATAATATTTTGAATTTTTGCAAACAAGGGGTTTGCATGAGAGTGGGTAGAAGAGAAAGAACAACTATGGCTATTGGATCGTGAATTAGATAATTGGGGGTAACTTGATATATACGACTCATATGCATCATATATTAATTTTTTTTTAAGGTTGCGTTTGACCTTCTCAGAATCAAGGAGGTGAAGATTACATAAGGAAACAAGGTGATGTTCTTCGTTTCCAACAAAGTCTAAGGTCATTAAAGATTGATACTAGATATCAATCAACCCACAAACCCCCTCATATTTAATACTAGGATCTAAAACTTTAGCAACTTAAAAGTACTGAACAAAAGATTTAATCTTTTAAGAAGCATTTCATATGTTACAAAAGCGTAAAGATTCAATTTGACTACAAACATTAAATTGAGCAGCAGTAAAACATCAATGATATAAAACTTTGTTTGAAGTAGGATAATAAACGCCCGGTAAATTCATAATAGCGTTTAAATTTTTTTTAAAGATCATGCATTTGTGAACTTGCATCTCAATGCAAAAAATACAAATAAAATCCTCCAATGACAACTTCCTTTCTAAAAAATTCAACTAGAAGATCTTTATAAAATAAGTAGAATGCAACATTTCATATGTGACATTACACTTACTAAAAATATCCATTGGAAAACATTTTGGTTTTACATTATGAGCTTTGTAAAAATTGCCCGATTTCAAAACTTCTTTTGTGAGAATGCAAATAATAAATAGTTTGTCTAATTGGTGCAATTTAATCTTTAAAAACTTTCATGCCATCTTGAACCACTAAGTTAAGAAATGACAAATACAATGAGTATGAAACCACTTATCTCCAAGAACCGAGTTGCACTTGATGATCAACTCCCCAATAGAAGCTGTGTTTGGATCCCTTCCTTGAATTCTTGGGCGAGGCGGGTCCTTCGTCGGTGTAGTTGTGTGATTCTTGCCCTCTGTCATCCTCCTTCTCATTGTACTTGTACTCGTCCGTTTTGACTTTGATACTGTGTCGTTGCTAGTTGCCCAGTATATTCCTCATCGACTTGAATTTGAATATTAACGTGGTCCTCTAATGAGGATTTGGAGTCGGAGAGATTGACATTATGTTGATATGAATGAGTGGTGGTAGGAGTGGTATCTCGTACGAAAAAATCGGTGAGACCTCAAGGCTTTGCGGGAGGTTGCGATTGCAGACTCTTCTCTGGCTTGGGGGGGAGGGGGAACATATTTGTTTTTACCCTTGCCGGATGCACCACCAGTGTTGCTATCACCTCTAGATGACGACATCTTTTGAGAATAAAGCTTAGATATATGAAGAAGAAAGAAAGAAGAATATTTGTGAGCTATGAGAACTGAAATTTGAGAGCGTTAGAAAGATTTTTTAATTGCAAAAGATGAGAGATAGATAGAGAATTGATAGATTGCTTGGTGAGTAAAAATAAATGATTTTGGGGTATTTACAGGTGAAAAATGAGAAACAAGCCGTTTGTGTGCAATTAGCCGTTGGAACCAATGGTTCGCCGGTTCTAATGGTCATATTATCACATGGCGCAATGGTCGAATTTTGTAAATTGGCGATTCCGGTCCAAATCGCCAGTTTACAACGGCTAGTTACTTTTTTTTTAATGTATAAACCGTCAGTTAAAACCGGCCTGCCATTTTGCATACACGGTTCCGGTATGAACCGCCGTTTGCCGGGTACGGTTTTTAAACGGAACCACCGGGCCAGTTCCACCACCACTAGTAACACCCCAGCAAAAACCCATCATATGCTTAATAGGTTTCGCAATGGAGATTTGGTAATGATTCATCAATATTTTGGAATCAACCAAACTCATGTATTAGGTTGGGTTCGATGCTAATTCTCTAGATTCATTCAAAAAACTTATTTATTTTCTTTCTTTTTTTTATACCATTTCTCATTAATATTTAAATGATTTTTTTCTAAAAATATACTTTATATTTTCATGTCATTTTTAATAATTATTTTTTATTTATAATTAAGGCATGATCTCGTCGGATCCAACAACCCAACCCCACGCCAGATCTAGGTTTTCTCAACTGAAGGAGGCCGGTGAGTATTTTTGAAGAAAAATGGGGAAGACAATTAAGGGCAAATTTATTAAGATTTGTCTTAATATTTTATAATGCGGCTATGAGCATAAAGCGTAACTATATAATAAATTTAAATTTGTAAAATGTATGAAGATGTATTGAAAAAAATAGTGGTGTGGAAAATTTTGGGAGAGTAATTTGTTTTATTTAATTTAAGAACTTTTCTAACATTTAGATACTCTAATCTGCCTAACTAAAAAGCAAAACAAACAATAAGAAAAATGAAATATCAATAGATGGCAGATGAGGGATACAAATCTTAACCTAATTTCAAAATCTATATAAACCACTCACCATATCACTTTCTTCTCGTCTCCATTGCGGCTTCTGCGCCTATTCTATCCCAACTATGTTTATTCTTTTTCATACTTTTGAGTTTCTTTTTCGCCGGAGGTGAGGATTCGCTGTTTATCGATACAATCAAAAAATGATTGGAAGATGATCGAGAAAACACAAGTTTTCTTTACATTCATTCTTTTTTCTCTTATTCTATTTTTATTTGATTTTGAATTGAGGAAGATGATGATAGATTTTTGTCGCCCCAGTCTTAATCTGCATCGAAAATTAGATGCAATGTGGTGATTGACATTCATTTCTGATTCCCCTTGTCATTTTCAGTAACTTTTAGAGAATTTTGAACCGGTAAAAATTTCAAATCTGGAGATATTATAAAGAGGCGTGATGATAACTTACCCATATTTGTTTTCTGCATTTGAATGATGAATATCTTCATGCACTACCATCTGACCTCTTTTATATCTCATACTTATTTTTGAAATTTTCTTGAATGATCCTCGTTCTGCATTTTTTTTCGTAATTTCTGATATATGATTATGCAATCCGTGATGAAATTGCTTACGATTTACTGATCAACAGTGATGGTCCGTATACAAATTCACCATCTTTCGGCTGAGATTGCTCGTAATTTTAAACAATTTAAATCATGCCTGTGGTATCTATTGTCAAGAATCAGATTATTGTGTCTTGGCATTTCGTTTCAGGGCATAGATAAATTTGAACAGGCCTTGCGACGCAGATTGCTTCTGCAATAAGCTTTCTGTTACTATAATCCTTTCTACATTATCTTTTTTAATCATAATTTTGGGAACGAGTTTTGCTTCTTTTTTTCACATTCCTTTAAAATTCCATTTGTAAATATCTGTGGTTGAGTAAATAAATTCTATAAATGAATTATCGACTTTGAAAATGGATAGATTTGTACAAGTTATACGTTGGTGACGACTTTGTGGAAAATTGTTAGGTATGAATATGTTAGTGAAATAGTATATCCTCCTCTCAAGAAAGATAATATTTGTTGCAAAGGAACAGGATCTTGTATTATAATAGCAGCAGAAGTGGCCAAGAATCCAAGTTCTCGCTATATTCTTAGTTCAAAATGAATATTTGACAATAGCAAAAATATGTTTGATCTATTCATATATTTGTATTATTGTTATTGACTTGAATAATTATTAAGCATTTCGGCAATTGTAAAAACCTAGTGTTGTTCGAATGATCATAAAATATTCATTTCCAGCAACACATACCACCAGCTCATAGCCAAACACTATTGTGCAAGAACAATGTATATTGACAAGGTTATCTCCATTCGAATGCACAAAACTCATTATTTTACCACAGCAAAGGAAAAAGGCATCATAGATGAGATCTCAGAATAGGAGATTATCTCCACTTGTTTCCCTCGTTATTGTGCCGAACATTTTGATAAAGAATAGAATAGTTAGGTTCGATTGTGAATTCGGATGACGGTTGCCCAGGAATGTTTTTATGTCCGTAGGTTGGTCCCACCAGGAATGGTTTTACGTCCGTAGGTTGGTCTAGAGTGTAAATTGATTGGAGATGGGATTACAACGATTAAAAGATGGTCTAGATTACAAGTTGGTCTAGACATGAGCGTAAATTGATTGTAGATTGGATTACAACGATTACAAGTGAATTATGATGAAAGAATGACCGAAAATAGTTTGAAAACGTGATTGTGTGTACCGAGTGTGCAAGTGATAAAAGGAGGTAAAAACTACCGGATAAAGGAAGAATATTAAAACTAAGTGATAAAGGAGGTAAAGACTAGCTGATAAAGGAAGAATATTAAAACTAGGTGATTCGGTGCAAATTAATGGAGGTAAATCTGTAAAGATCGGTGAAGAATCTTTGATCATGCTTTGCATGCCCTTGGTGCCATATTCGAAATGGTTTTGGAACTTTCTGTACAGTTCTGAAATGTTTCGGCCTTGTGGAGTTGCTTGAGTGCCTCACTCCTCCAAATGCTTTCGAGTGCCTCGTTTTAGACCTGATTTTTAGATGCTTATACCCTGCTGTCAGAGTTTTGCCTCTGGCTCGTCCCTCGAGCTCCTCAGTTGAGTTTTCAGGCCTCCAAGGCTGACTTTTCGAGTTGTTCGCTGTTGATTGTGCCTCGACCTTAGCTAAAGATTTTATTGGATTTTAAAGTGGTCAAAATTGTGGTCAAGCATACAATCGATTAAGTTTATCGTGCCGAATATTTTGGTAGTCTCTTTGTTTTAATTATTAAAGAAAAAACTCATGCGATTTATCAGGTTTAAAAGCTGTCAAATTATAGTTGAGCATATTGTTCGGTTAAAAATTAATCTAAACCGTCAATTGAATTTTTTTTAAAAAAATATCTCATGTTAGATTATTTAAATATTATGTATATTGTTAGTTTTACTGATATAAACCCTTGATGATGAAATCCCTTAGGTTTAATTAGGTCCAGTTATGATTTAGAACTTTGTAATAGCTAGTTAGTTTGTAGTTGAAAGAATTGATGATTGAAACTGAAGAGTTCAAGACAAGAGGATCAGATTAAAGGGAATAAGAACTGAGAAGGAAATCAGTTCTAAAGATCCAAAATTGATACAACTTATTAGATCTGAGGAGACCAGAACTAAGGTTAAAGACTCAGTTATGAGGATCCAAAACTATCAGTTTCAGGAGGAAATTGCTCAAATTATGTATCATTTCAGGAGGAAACTCACCCAATTTAAAGAAATATTACAACTGACAATTCAAGAGGAAACTGACCCATCTGTAACTATACAGTTTTCAAGGAAGGAAATTGAGATTTGAGAGCAGACAAAAATGAGAAGTCACTGCATTTCATAGAACATTTTTAGCTGAATTAATCCTCGGACTGACATCCTAGGTTTTAAAGTTAGCTTATCCTAGTCAGTATTACCTAGCAAACAACAAGGAGAAAAGTACATAAAGTTGAGGAATGTCAGAAAAGAAGGTGTCAATTTGTGTCTAACGTTAACGAGTTCATCCAGAAAGTACAATATGGAGCTGGAAGTAGGGGTGACAATCATGCGGATCAGATTGTATTAGGTCGATCTATTAGTGATCCGATCCGTTGAGGTCATATTCGTATCCGATCTGTTAAGAAAATATTTAATTCGTATCTGTATCCAATCCGTTAAGCTAAATTCGTATCCGATCTTATCCGACACGAATCCATTAAGGATTCGATAATTATCCAATCCGATTATTCGTTAAGGATCCGATAGCAATCCGATAAAAAATTAATAAGATAAAATAATATTAAATATTAAAATTCTATCATTCAACTCAAAATTCTTTAACACACAATATGAATTCAAAATTTCAAATATAATGTACAATTACAAATAAAGTTATAAATTAAATAATAGATTTAACATAACATCGATAATGCAATATATCACAATTACATGTTGTATTAAATTCCTTAACGGATCAATAACGGATATCCGATCCGATAATGATCTGTATTCGATAAGTCTAAATTCATATCCGTAATTATCATGCGGATTCATGTCGAAATAACAAATCGTGTTAGAAATTGCAACCCCTAGATGAAAGCGACTTACCGTTCACCTAAGACTTCAACCACCCTCAACGACTATAATTTAAAATATGCCTATAAATATCAGACTTCATCTCTGTTATCAACTACTAATTCTGCTGCATTTTCACAAACTTAAGCAAAAAGCTCTCTCGCTCTCAATTACTCACTGTGAAGCTTCACGAGAAAGTCAGTCTTCCGACGACTTTTATAAACGGAATATGCAATCCTTTGTAGTTTCTGAGAACTCAGACTCGGTCTGAGAAAACCCTACTCAAGTTCATGAAGAGAACTCAAATCTTCAACCAACAAAGGGCGTGGAGCAAAGAGGATTGTAGTTCCGTCTTGTGCAGTGCCTGGTTTGCGTGCAGTGAAGCCGACAACTAAGAAGATTAACTTATTGTAATCCATGTTAAATCACTGAAAACTTTAAATTAATAGTTGAGAGACCCTTAAGTTGAAGATGAAAGAGAAGACGTAGGAGAATTTTCTCCGAACATTTATACATATTGCGTACTTTACTGCTTTCTGTACCTTCAATATTAACCCAAAAATTGATTTTGAAATATGTTAGCTGAGCTGACTCGTATACTCTGAAAGATGACCTTAAGGACTACTAGGCAATTAATATTTTCATAAGCAAAAACTGACTTATAATAAGTCAATCATACAAATTTGAGCCCTAAGTTTAATTCCGTGCTTTATCGTATAATCTAATTTGGGACAACACTAAATAAATTAGATGGATTTGGGTTGTATTTGAGTTTGTTAAAATTAATTATTTCGGTCTACCTAAATTATTTAAGTAGTATAACACAAATTTTTGCCTTTTCTGTAAGATCCCGTTGAGCTCTGAAGTAGACCGAAGCTTCAATTTCCATTTCGCTTTAATTGAAACCGAAAATTTTCTTTTCATTTCTTCTTTACAAATCCACCATTTAAAACATAATTTTTAATGCTTCACTGGACATCAAACATAATTCAAAAATTTGAATTCATAAGAATAATTAACAACCACTAAAATATTAAAATTTGAGATATAAGGATAAGATTTGGTATAAAATTTAAATAAAAATTAAAAATAAAATAAATCAAAATTGAGTTGAGTTTTCAATTTGACAAAGAATTAAACTACCAAAAATCACCACAGGAGCAGAATCCATCTCTAAAGTGGTGAAAACGGGTGGAATCTCTGACCAGAATTTGACGCCCAACAACCTTAGCCATCACTTTAATGGCCGCATGACAATCCTCACAAGTCCTAAGATTCTTCATCACCCTTATCACCACCCCCTCTCCACTACTTATCAGCCCACAACATAT
>AYJT01095053.1:0-12243 GCA_001278415.1 Ocimum tenuiflorum | reverse complement strand
CTTTGTGTCTTTGGCATGCCTTTTGTTCTTTGTGAGTTAGTTGTTTTCTTTGTGGTTATCTACGTAGAGCCGGTCTTGGTGAACCTTCATGCTTTGTGTTGTCCCTTGGTGAGTAAGTTCAGTTCTTTGTGTTTTGTGTTCTTTTTGTGTATCCCTTGGTGAGTTCTTAATTTACGCGCACGTCTTTTTGCCTTTTTGTTCTTTATATCTCTGTGATATATTTCTTTGTGAAGTGTTACTCGCTATCATTTTTGCTTTGTGCAGATGTTAGCGAGGAGTAGGTGATGATGTGATCCTTCTTCGAAATATTTTTTTTATTCCCCACAGAGTCAAACATACCACATAAGGGCCAAAGGTGGAGACTGTTGGGTGTTTTGGCCTATATGTGTATGGCCTAATTTTTTTGGAGTGGGTTTTAGCCCATCTCCCCAATTAACCCTAACTTACTATATTTATATAATCTCCAACCTATTTCTACCTAAAAAACCCACGCCCCCAAGTGGAATGAGTGTGAGATCAGGAAGCATTCTCCCCTTTGTGTGAAGTGCAGCAACTTAGTTCCTTCTGTTGTCGCTTTCTCTCTGTGTGTGTGAGTCTTTGAGGAGCAACCGATGTAGAAACACGCCTGGTGACTTTTGTTGGTCGTCGGTGTTTGGATTCGCACCTTAGCTAGTTCGTGCCTGTGGTGCGTTGTGGCAGTGACCGTGTGGGGAAAGGTTCGTGGACCTGAGCCTAGGCAGTTTGTTCATTCCCCTTTGTAGCTGCATTGGAGTGGAAGCATCCTCTCCGGCAATGGCGAACTGCTTTCTGGAGCCCCGGCTTCCCCCGTCGATACCCAACATCAAACCCATCTAAACAATTTAGTCTGCCTAACCGGATACCTCCTCCATGAAAATATAGGAGATAAGCACCTTAGATGTCATCTAGCCACTGCAACAAGGAGAAACAACCAAGCTTTTAGATATGGGGGAATATGACAATATCATAGGTAATATCAATGCATACAATAATCAAGTTTTCAACTCATCTTTGGTTTAATCATTCTAAAAACAACGTTAATTCTTTCAAACTGTAACATTATTGAAATTAATCATTCTAAAAACAACCTACTAATATACCTCACAAGATTGTTCAATATGAAGTTCCACAACCAACAAAGTCCTCAACTCCTTCAAAGGAACCTGCAACTTTGAAACGCTGGCCGACACTTTCCTGTCCGACAATTATCCGGGCACTACAACAGAGAAAGCTGGTGTAAGAAGACTAAAAAAATAGCCTCGATTCATCAAAAACTACTACTGAGAGCGGATGAAACTATAAACCTTTGATTCGTGCAACGAGCAAGCATAAATTCTCTAGAGAAGCTTGTGGGAAATAAACTTATCACCGAAATAGCGCACAAAAATTAAATTTGTGCGCACTTTTACCGACAATATTTTCCGTTAGTGAGTTTACTAACAGTTAAACCCATTGGTATTCTGTCGGTACGCCGTTGCTGTAGCCGACCAATCATCAATTCGTCGGTATTTAGAACATTTTTTGTAGTGCATCACTTGATCACAGAAATTAACTGATCTCTCATCAGTTATCTGATACCAGATCAAGTGATACAAACAACTGATTTAATATCAAATTAGGAAATAAAAACTATTAAATCGTAAAACTCACTGGAATCTTGAACCAACATTTTTCATATGATAGAAAATTTAAATAATTTATAATTTATTATGTAATTAAAATTTTTGAATTATTTATCATGCATATAAGTTTTTGGCCTAGTTGAAACTTGGCGGCGACGTTCGACTCTGAGATTTCAAACATGAAAACATATTACGAGTTGATGAAGGAAGGAGATTAAACGAATTGAATAAGTTGAATTGATGTGGTGTGTCGGTGTTATTGAACGAGAGTATTCACCTTGCTTTACACTTAAACTTACAATCTTCCCAATCCTATTTTCCACAATTAGCAATACTTTTTACAAAATAAAAGTTAATCATAACATACTTTGGTCTAATCAACATATATCAATAGAAAAATATTTAAACAAGATCAAATCATATATATATTAGTAAACAATCCATCCAAATAATCAATATATGATCGAAGATTGAAAACCAAACACAAAAAATTAAACTAAAACATGAAGAACTTAAATAGAAGAAAAACTAAATAAAATTCACCATGCATGCAACAAATCTCTAAGCGTCCAAACTACGGCGGTGCCGTCTCTCCCTCCGACGATGCTTCATTATCTCGTTTTCTCCGGCGACCCACAACACAAGATACGACTGTTACAACGAGGACTGCGATGACGACAACAGCTAGTCCGTACGATCCATTAATAAAATTTGAAGAAGAAGTATTTGAAGGAGGTGATCCGGTCACGGGAATATAAGGATTTACATCGGAAGTTTTTGACATTATTTTACATAAAAAATATTATTTTGGCTGAGAATTGAATTGGCATTGGCAAATTTTGAAGAGAAAATTTTTCTCTGAGTGAGAACAAAATTATGGTATTTTTGAAGGTTTTTATAGTTTTTTTTTTGGCATGAAATAGAAAGGTGAATTTAGTTTCTTTTAAGTATTGAGATAGCTAAATATATTATATATTTACTTACTTTTACTACAGGAGTAAAAGGTGACTTTGATTGGCTTTACTTGGGAACATGGATTCACAATGAGTTTAATTGAATAAAATATTACGTGATATTTTCAGCAATTCACCACATGAAAATATTACAGATAATAAATTTCATTAATTTATAAATCAGAAAATCTATTTCTCCGCAATAATGCGTGCGAATGAATTTAATTAAATCATTTAGATTGTATTTCGTTGAAAAAAAATGATAGTTGAGAAAGTTAGCAATGTAAGAACTAAAATCATACATTTTATGGTTTATATAGAGTAAAAGTGCATTTTGCAAACGATGATTTTGGGATTGAACCTTAATTGATTGATTCACTCACCTATATAAAACTACAGGCGTTGTGATTTTATTTCCACTTGTTCATCTTTTATTTCTGACCAACAATAATTTCATCTATTAGACTAACACAAAGATTGTTTGTTCCCTTGTAATATAATAGTGCAACACATTGTATTATGTTATTTGAATTATTGACATGTGTATAAAACAATGAAGACTAATCATGTTCGTAATAAAGAAAGATTTTATCTCAATTAATGATCAGCCGTAATTAATACATATGTCAATAATCTGCGTAGTGTAACACAATCTTATAATATGTAATACCATTATCCAAATGTAAAAGACTAATTAAATTTGTTAATAGTTGGGTCCCAAATCGGGGTAGGAAAAGAGAGAGATTAGTTCAAATTGATGTCAAGAGGTCTGCTATTAGTTGATGGGATCCCAAGATCTCAAAAAATAGAAGGAAAATGCAAAAGCGTGAGATAAGTTGAGAAAACAATGCGGAAGTGTGTGGAATTAAATGTAGGCCCATAAATATCCTTGGACTCGAGTTAAGTCGCTGAGAATTTAGAAGAGAGAGTTTGTGTTGTCTAGTTAAAATAAAGTACAAGTTGCTAGTTCACGAGTCAATTATGTTGTGGCAAAATTGACAAGTGTTAATATAGTAGACAGTTTGTAAAGGTTAGTTGAGCTGATTGGGTCAGCTTAGCTAGTGTTTGCTTAGTGAAAGTCAAATAACATGGTTTTTATGTCATAAAATAAAGAGAAAGATTAATTCAGGAAATCAATAAATTGACACAAAAATTTTAAAGAGATTTGGAGATATTGCTCCTACGTCCTCTCTTCCTTCTTCAATTAGAAGGAAATCACTATTATCTTAAAGTACACGGTATTTTTAAACATGGATTATAATAAATCAATCTTCTTAGTCGTCGGGCATCGCCGCTAGAGGACTCCGGCACAGTGTCGAACAAAGCCTTGATCGCCTCCTAAATACTTGCTCCACATCCTACATTAGTTGAAGATTTGCGTTCTCTTCACGAACAGGCTGGATGGTTGGTTGAGGAAGAATCACAAATCTGCTTTATGTGGGCGGCTCTATGCAGATTTCTGGGGGTTGGTCTTGTGCTTTGATCTTCAGATGATGTTTTTATGGTGTCAATTCCCCCCTTCGGATTTATCTTGCTTGATTTGGTATTTATAGCTTCTTCTGATAAATCCGCCCGTTGAGGTGTAGTTAGGTAGTCGTTACTCACATTCTTGACACACCTTTCTGACACTTCTAAGCTCATTGTACGACTTATTGGATCTGGTCAGCTATATTGTTTCTATGGTTGAGTTGCGGCTAATTGAATCTTCTGGAATGGCTCAGTTGATGGCTTCGTTCTTCTGAAGCTCGGTCAGTTGGCTAAGGCAGTTCTTCCTCTAAAACTGTCGGCTGAGTAGATCCCATAATCGTCTCAGTTTTCCTCCTGAAACTGGGTGTTCTTGGATCCTCTGAACCGAGTTTTTCTCTTCTATGTTCAGGTCTTTATAAGGACCAAGTATGTTGATCTGCTCTACTCCCTTAGAACTAAATTCCTTGTCAATTCTAGTTCTTCTGACTTGATCTTCGATCTTGGACTCTTCAACTCTTCAGTCTTCGACTGTCCATCTATTATAATGGTAGTAATCTAATACAAGATCCAAATGTAAGAAGTTTTTATCATCAAAATTTACACTAACAAAATTAAGCATAATTCCCAACATTAATCACGTAGTTTTATTTTTATTTCATATTCTCTATTACAAAGTCATATTTCATCATTTACCATAAATATGAATATATGATATATTAATTATTTCAAGAAAACGAAGATTACTATTCTTCACTTTTCTTGAAACTAAATAAATTGCAATTTTAAATGTTTCATTTGTTTGCAATATAAGATGAATTAAAATTTAGGAGACAAGCGTATTAAAATTACAGGTACCTGGAGCTTCATACAAATGAAATTTTAAATCATTTCGCAAATTGATAAATGAGTAATCCAAAACGTTTTATAGTTATTGGATCTCTATTTCGTCTTTATTTTTTTTAGGTCTGTAAATGAGAGAAATTCATATTTTGACTTAACAAAAACTTGTTCGAGTCCATCAATTAAATGGTACAACTTAAGTTTTATAGTATTTGACTTACGAAGTAAGATCGGTAATTAATTTATCTTGAAAATATAAAATTTTTGTGCTTTTAATTCGAACATTAATATTGAGGAATTGAAATTTCAAAGTCAAACTTTTCTCTCGAGACATAACCTCAATATGTAGAGACCCAGAGATCGACAGACAATCTCGAGAGCCTATCCCAATATAACTCAATCTCAAATTCAACTTCGAAGATGAGTTTAATTTTAGAAGAAAAATGCATGAAAAGTCAACTCGGATAATCATTTAACGACATTATTTCTGTTATGGGTTATATTATGTAATGAAACAAACAGAGCTCTCCAAGTTTACAAATGAATAAAATATTTTTTAGGGTGAAATAATTTTGCTCCACCTAACAAATGATGCTTACAATATCGATAACAAATAGTATATAGAAGGGTGGAGTAAATCAATTGATAATTCAGAGCAATCGTACACATTTTTTCTATATTTATAACCTTCCCATTGCACTTAAGTTTTCGAATTAGGTGGTCAGCTGGAGCGATAAAGTTGCACTAAAATTAGCTTCATTAAAATTGCACTACCCATCGAGAAGGAGTGAAATAGAACATGAAACCATCAATTCACTTATCCCATTCTTCACAAAATTATCTTTCATGTATCCCTATTCAAAATAATCTCATTTCGTGAAATGTCCATTTTGACCCCATAACATGTTGCATTATCATATTTTCGTATGGTTGCCTCGATTATGGTCTACCATGATAATAACAATATCACTCTCACATCTAACACAATCATACACTTTGTAATAACCACCACAACACCATGATCACTAGACCTTTAGTAATCGATCCAACTCACCCATAAAGTTAGGCGAATCTCAGACAAAAGAAATACATTGCGACACGTTTTTTGAATATTCTCATATATTTTCACTACCTAAATCACTTAGAAGGCGTTTCGTTTAATCATTCAAAATTGCTATGGTATGGGTTTGATAGTCTAGGGAATATGTATGGGTTTGATCATCTCAATAAAATTGTTTAGTTCATGACTTGGATTTGGAAATCATTAAAAATTAACCCAAAATCCTAAAAAACAA
The DNA here is from genome assembly GCA_001278415.1 of Ocimum tenuiflorum. NCBI lineage: Eukaryota > Viridiplantae > Streptophyta > Magnoliopsida > Lamiales > Lamiaceae > Ocimum > Ocimum tenuiflorum. The sequence continues at coordinate 6,048 of AYJT01095053.1, read as the reverse complement.
AAATTTCAAATTAGTACAGAGAGAGATGATGGTCCTCATTGTTGATAACATCGGTGAAGCAGATCCGGTGGCAAAGCCGAGGCGGTAGCAAAGCAGCGGCGCGACAAACGTAGCAGAGGTGGCGAATGCAGCGGTGATGACGAACGTGGCGGGGACGAAGCAGCGACGATGATGGCAAAGCAACGTAGCGAAGGAGAAGTGGCGAGAATGAAGAAGGGAATGAAATTTGAAACCCAAGAGGGTTTGAGGGATTCCTATTTATTTGGGAATGAATCAAAAACATCAATTCCCAAATTTGTGAACCAAACAATGGATTTGAGAAATCATTTCACTCCGTGATTCCAAAACTCACAAAGCAAACGCTACTTTCCTCGTGCATTGGTGCATATTCGACTGTCTAACCTGTGATCATTGGATTTTTATGATGGATTTTAATTTTATGTACAAAGACTTGGTGACACAATCCACGTGAGTTCAGGAAATGGTATCTCCATTACCATAATAAGTATCAGAGGTTCGTTGATTAAATTTGTTAGTAACATGAAGAAAAATTGATTTGAGCAAGTATAAATACTTTTGAAAATACAGTGCCCGTTTGATTATTATATCATTATTTTGGGGGAACTTACATGATGTTATTTTCTATCATTTTGAGGAAACTTACTCGCATGTTTTTCACCTTCCACGCCTTTTCACATAATTATATTCCACTAATAAAATAAGACAAAGAAAGACATAATTATATTCCACTAATAAAATAAGACAAAGAAAGAGAGTTTAATTTGTGGAACTTTCCTACCATCTTTTCCAATTAATAAAAATATAATACATAAAGTCGTAAGAGCATCGTAGCCGTTAGAAACCAAAACGAGCAAGATCCGACGGCGTAGATTCATCCACACGTCGCCTTCACATAACAAGCATCTACGTTTAAGGCAATACGCAAAGCATCTTGACTCGGCGATGACTCAACTCCCTCGAACTCAAATTTTCCAAGCTAGAGAGACAAAAATCGACTTCCAGTTCGAAACGTAGTGACCAAGAAAAAAATCTACGGAAAATTAATATCAATTACTTTTGCATTTTCTATTTATAAATCACGTTATAAATAACCCTCCTTCAGAAACTGAACTCCAGCAGCGTGCTTTTAGCTCTTCAAGTGCTTTCTCGCACTCGAATAAAGACAATAAATAATGGAGAGCGACGGCGACGTTGAGGTTACTAACGGCGATTCTCAGCATGATCTCACTTCGATTCTGTGCTCTTCAGACAGAGACTTTCTTGTTCGAAACAATGGCGATCAGGTGATTTTTCAGTCGACTATTTGTGTTTCTATCAAGTGGGTCTTTCTGGTATGAATTTCAATGTTTGGATTAGGTGGGTTGTTGGTATTTTTTTCTTGATTGTTTGAGGTTTTTGTATTGATGGGAGGGGTTTTGGAATGGTTGGAAATTTTTGTTGTTAATTAGTTTATTTAGGTTGAGGTGATTGTGGAATGATGGGATTTTTTTGGTTGGTGTGGTTGCTGATTGTTGATATTAAAAGAAGTAAGGCTTGTTTCATTCTTGCTAGACCACCTAGTTTTGGGCTAATGTGAAAAGATGGAATTTTTGGTTGGAGGTTTTGCTAATTGGTTTTACAGAATCCACATTTTGACAGTGTATATAGCTGCTTGTCTGATGATTTGATGGATCTAGACCAAAATTCATTCTTGCTAGACCTTCTGGTTTCTGAAAACGTGTAACAAGATTGAATTTTTGGTTGGTGGTGGTGTTGATTGTTGTTACTGTTTGCTTAATTAGTTTGAGGTTTTTGTATTGATGGGAGGGGTTTTGTGGTGGTTGGAAATCTTTATTGTTAATTATTTTATGTTTGCTTCTTGCTAGACCTTCTAATATTTGAGGTAATTGTATAAAGATGGGATTTTTGTGGTTGGTGTGGTTGCTGATTGTTGATGAACTAATAGAAATAGGGCTTGTTCCGTTTTTACTAGACCACCTAGTTTTGGGCTAATTGTGAAAAGATGGAGTTTTTGGTTGGAGATATTGCTAATTTTTAGTTGAATCGTCGTGTAATTGTTTTTTTTAAATACAAACTCCATATGCATCTATGTTTATGGCTGATTGTCTGACGATTTAGTGGAATTAGAACACAATTCGTTCTCCTTAGACCACCTAGTTTGGGGCTAATTGTGAAAAGATAAGAGTTTTTGGTAGGAGGTACTGCTAATTTTTAGTTGGATCGTGATGTAACTGGGTTTTTTTAGTACAAACTCCATATTTTACGGTGTTTTTGGCTGATTTTCTAATGATTTAATTGAATTAGAACAAGATTCATTCTTGCTAGACCTTCTATCTTTTAGAGAAGTGTTACAAGATTGACTTTTTTGGCTGGTGGTGGTGTTGATTGTTGATTACTTGATAGCAAAGGGCCATATTTTTGAACTAATTTGATGAGGTATTGAAAATTTGGTTGGTTTGTTGCTTATTTTTTATGGCTTAATTGAAACAAAGACGAGTTCTGTTTGTGCTTGACCATCAAGTTTTTAACTAAATTGTAATAAGTATTGAGTTTTTCACTGGTGTTTGTGGCTTATTGTCAACTAATCAATGGAAACAGGACTAGTTTTGATCATCTTAATCTTATGTTTTTGGGCAATGGAAAAGAAAGTGAGTTAATGGTTGTTCTGTTGCTGTTGTCGATGACTTTATGGGAATGAGGATCAGTCTTAATCATGCTAAACCCCGTAGCTTTTAAATGAATTGTGAAAGATATTAAATTTTTCGGTTGGTGGTGTTATTGATTTTCGATGAATAAAGCAGGATCATAAACAATATGACCTAATAAAAACAGGACATTTTTCTATTTGTGCTAGAGTTTCTAGATTCAACCTAATTTTAGATTGAATTTTTGTTGTTCGTGTTGCTCATTGTTGATGACTAATGTAACAAGATGTGATTCATTCTTGCTAGACGATCGTCATTGACAATTTTTGAACTACTATACTAAGAAAGTCCATTTGTTCGGTGTTTTTGCTGGTTGTGAAGAAGTCGAGCTTTTTGTAACATAATAGCCGAATAAAGATTCATATTTTTGCTTGGAATCCTACATTAACATTACTTTTTGCCGATTTGAAAATCTTGTTTCTTAGCTCGAAACGCGATACATGTCAAAGTGCAACCATTGAATCCAACAGTGTCTCAATTTCATCGTTGTTTATCTCTTTGATTTGGAAATTTATTTGATCTTGTTGAACATTTCTTAAATCCCTTAGGTTAAAAGTGATACTCTCAAGGGGAAGATTGTCGGATTATATTTCTCCGCATCATGGTGCGGTCCGTGCCAACGATTCACTCCAACCCTGGTCGAAGTCTACAACGAACTTGTGAAGCACAACAAATTCGAGATTGTGTTCGTTTCCGGCGATGAAGACAGCGAGTCGTTCGACGCTTACTTCTCCAAAATGCCTTGGCTCGCAGTCCCATTCTCGGATTCCGAGACACGCGAAAAACTCGATATATTGTTTACCGTGAGTGGAATACCCCACCTCGTGATCCTTGATGAGGAAGGGAAGGTGTTAACAAGTGAAGGAGTCGAAGTCATCCAAGAATACGAGGCAGAAGCATACCCTTTTTTGCCTGAACACATCGAAAAACTCAAGGAACAAGAAGAAGAAGCTAAGAAGAACCAGTCATTGAAAACCCTACTCACATCGCAATTGAGAGATTACGTGATTACAGCCGATGGGAACAAGGTAGATTTTATTCGTTTCGTTTTGCTCGTTTCATATATGCTCGGCCCTCGTGGCTGGCTGGGAGGAGCCCCTGATTTTTTTGTTCATCAGATATATTTAATATATATTATAATAATTATATTCTATTTGTTGTTCAGGATTTAATAAATCTATTAATATCCCTATTTTTTTGTTGTAGTGCAATGAAAACTTTTAGATTCTTTCACTTTCTCTGTCACTTTTCTTGAAGTCAAAACTAGAACATTGCATAAGTGTCATCCTATTTTGAATAATTGGAATCATAAGATATTTCTTTATTGAATGAGAACATATTGCACAAATATCGTATTGAACTTTAAGATGCCCTGAATCATAATGAACCTTCGACACTCATTTCAATAGTTTATTTTCTTACTTGTAAACGAGGCAAATGTGTTTATCTTCCAAAGTATATATGTGCTAAAATTTTTAGGCCCATTTTTCTTTTTCTTATTTATCACAGGTGCCGGTCGCCGAGCTCGAAGGTAAGACCCTCGCCTTATACTTTCTTTTGGCTACATACAATGGGTGCATCGCTTTCAATCCGACTCTCAACGAAATGTACAAGAGTTTGAGGGAAAAGGGAGAGAATTTCGAGATTGTGATGGTGCCTCTTGATGATGATGAGCCGTCGTTCCAACAAGAGTTTGCGTCTCTACCGTGGTTTTCATTGCCCGTGAAGGATAAGTCGTGTCAGAAACTAGTCCGATATTTCGAGCTCAACTCGCTCCCCACGGTGGTTGTAATCGGTCCGGATGGGAAGACGCTTCACCCGAACGTCGTTGAAGCTATCGAGGAGCACGGCGTGAAGGCCTATCCGTTCACACCGGAGAAATTTGCTGAGCTTGAAGAGCTGGAGAAGGCGAAGATGGAAGCACAGACGCTCGAGTCAGTTTTGGTTTCGGAAGATTGCGATTTCGTCATCGGAAAAGATGGCGTCAAGGTAAAAACACTTTCTAATACAAACGCGTGCATTATATTATACTTACACATTGTGATCAAATATGTGAGAGTGACTTAAAATGAGAAATAGGAATAAATACTTTTTTGTTTAATGTTTCATGTTTTTTTATTACATATGTTGTGCTTAAAAATCATTATGTTTTTTGCAGCACAAGTTACAAAGTGAAAAAAGTATTCAAACTAAAAAATCTCAACCGTAAATTTTTCATATTCTAAGGCTCAATTTCGTTCTTATTTCTCATCTTTATTTTCATTTTCACCTGATTTTTTTTCTCTCTTTGTATATACGGCCGTACATTGCTTTTCCGGCCATTTACTGTTTCTGTATCTTTCTCCTGTTGTATTTTATTTTATTGTTTATTTATTTCGCTTTGCCTAGTTTGTTTTCTCATGTTTTATTATTTATTTATTTATTTAGGCCACTATATCTTTCTCCTCTCCTCTGTTTTTAGGCCACTGTTCGTCATTTCATTTTGTGTACAGAAACACAAATATATGTATCGTACACTGTTATAGGTATATTTATAGAGTTTATGTAATAATATTTTCACAGTACATTTCACAAAATAATAATAAGATGTTTCAAATAATTGCAAATTTGTTATTTTTATCCTAAGTTTGTTACACCAATATTGTTCTATTTTAAATATATATTGTATTAATATATGAATAGTCTGTCTTTGGGTACATTAAATCATTTATAATTGCATAAATTATATTAGTTATCATCTTTTGATACCATTCTTGAGGTAAAACTCATTTTCCCACATCATATGCTTCATATCAAAAGAAGTTCTTTTGATCTATTGAAAAATATCATAGTTATACGGCATACATTTGGGCCACTTTTTAATTCAATTACACTAGTAATCACCATTGTCATTTTTAATTTTTAGTTTATTCTATTGACTAATTTTCTTTAAATATACAAGAAAGTAGTAGTTACTCTCTTAAATATATATATATATGGTTTGCCTGATGACTTGAATAAAATTTAAGTACGATTTACGCCAGAGAATCATCTTAATTTTCAATGAACATTATAGATTGTATCTTACAGACATTCTACTAATTGGATTGTGTACTTCTGTCCTGTTATTTTTATTTTAAAACCATAATGCTAAGTGCAGAGAAGTGGACCCAAATCCGTATTTTTCCTCATCGTTGTTTCACGGTTTCAGGTACCCGTTTCTGATCTCGTCGGGAAAACTGTGCTGCTCTACTTCTCCGCACACTGGTGCCCGCCGTGCCGCGCTTTCCTTCCGGCCCTCATTCAAGCATACAAAGAGATCAACAAAAAGGACAAACGCATG
>AYJT01095023.1:0-15123 GCA_001278415.1 Ocimum tenuiflorum | reverse complement strand
GCAACGGGGCGGTTAACGGTGGTGATGATAATAGCAATAGAGAGGGATCGTCGTATCAGAGATATGATATACAGCAGGCAGCGAGGTGGATTGAGCAAATTCTTCCTTTTTCGTTGCTCTTGTTGGTTGTTTTTATCCGGCAGCACTTGCAAGGTAGTGTCTTTCTTACCGTTTTCCCGACTTTTTGATTGATGTTATATATAGCTGGTTGTTTGATTTCCTCTGGGAAGATAACAGTTTGTGTTTTCCGAGGCTTACTATAAAGATTTTTATATTGAGAATGATGGACTAGAATGTACAGTGTTTTACTCCAGGAAATGTTAATCTGAAGACTGGAATTTTGGTTATATTGTTAGTGGTTGCCAACGAAAGTTGTCATTTATGGTTAGTATCGATCATTAGTGGTATCTTTTTGGTACATAGAAATCTATGATATGAACTCTTTTCACTTTCAAATGTCAGCATGATGGATTGTTTATGTGAGCATTTGACTGATGGGCTTGGTACATGATGCCTTACAAAGAAATCGTTGGTGGGATGTCCTTAGCTATTTGCTTGGCTGATATTTTTATCTATTGATAAGAGTCATAAGACCTATCGAGGTAGTTTGAGATTGCTGAAATCTTTTTTTACTTCTTATCCATTTTACCATGGTTGGCAAACAGATAGGCATCCATCAAATAAAATAAATAAAATTTCAGTGGCGCCAAGTGTGAGAAAATGTTAGATGTTTGATAATTTGCCCACCAATCATAATATAAGATCCGATCCTTCTTCCTTGGCAACATTTTGAGACGCTAGATGAGCATCTGCTTCGAATGATATTGCTGCTCAAAGATGGTCCATTACATTGTTGATTAAACAGTTGCACAGCAAGTACTTGTGACCAGCTTATATGTTTCGAGATAAAAATACACAAAATAAATACCACGCATCTTCATACTATTTTTTGCGCTCTGTTGACCGCCAAAGTTGAAATATCTCAAAACCAAAAACACATGCCTAATCATCATTTATTTTAATTGCATTGAAGAAACTCTTATTTGTATCGGAAAGTTTCTTTTTTGGTGGACTTCATAAATGCATAGATATAGGGCTAAATAAGCACCATCTACTTGGATTTTGTGATAATTAAGATTAACTTTTACATGTATTCCTAACCTCTAAAAGATGCTCAAGAGTTAGCTTCTCTGTGCTAATCCTTGCACTGCATTAAGTGAAGACTGAAGAGTGGATAAATGGAAGAAACTATTGCAATAAAATAAATTGTTCGCCCAACTTCATCTGTGCAGTGCTCTACTGTTTATAATGCTAGTGCAAGAGCATACATTCCAATCCTACCTAATATAAATGAATCTAAACAATAACATGAATAAAAGAGATAAACGTGAAAAAAAGATGTCTGTCTAAAATGTAATCATAAGTAATTAAATAACTATCTGAACTAATTCAAATCCTAATTCAAGTAAATATCCTCGCTTTTCATGCATATCAACTGCCAATCCCTTGAAAACAGCCTTGTCAAGGCTGGATTACAGGCTGCAGTTATGAGCTGTTAATATGACCACGACTGCCCTTAATAAAGAGGCTGAAGGTGACAATGATCCCGCAGGCTCAAGTCCACAAGGAGGAAAGGATCTTGTTACTCTAAAAACTAACAGCGGAGACCTTCATACAGCATCATCACCAGGAGTTTTAATGCCTAGGCAACCAGTTGGACTTACTTCATTTTCAAAAGATGACAGCAGGGTCGCTGAAACATCAGCTGCAGCATGAGGTGTGGAGAGGTCTGATGATTGCTATGTATGGAATATGAAAGGGGATTATTTGATAATTCTGCCTTAATATTCATAGTAGAACGACTTGTAGATGGAGAGTGAGTAGCAGGTAATGTGGAGGCTGGCTGAGCCTATCCATGTGCTGTCTAGTGGAGCAGTGACCATTGCCATCAACCTTTGAGCTGCTGTATGTCTTTATTGGACTGCAGCATTGCGTCCATGCGTGCATCTATTCAGAATTCCAGTTTGCATACAATGTATCCAAAAGGGAATAGGGGATTCTAAGGCAGAAAGTCTCTTCTCTACCCTTCCATGCGTGACTCCATTTGTTTCCCAGCAACAGACCAATCTTTTAGGGTGAAGAGTCGACGAACGGAAGAAAGTATATGCAATAAATAAATCAGACCTTCTTTGCCCAACTTTGTTCAAAACTTGATCATACTCAAACGTACTATTCTAATGCTAATGCAAGAGCACAACAGTTCCAATCCTACATAATATGAATGAATCTTTGGACATAAACATGACTAAAGAAAGATGACAAGCTAAAATATAAACATAAATAAATAATTGACTATCTGAAATGATTCTAATCCCATTTCAAATAAATCTTCTCTCTTGTCATGTGTATCACCCTTCTTGCTAAACATGGTGTCATATGCGGACTCGGAGGAGGTTTTAATGTGATCGACAGACATGTAGATATTTTGAGTTCAGGAATGTTTGTCTTTTCTTTCTTTACATGAGTCATGAAACGTGAGATTCTAGAATAGTTTAAATTTTGTGAATAAATGGTCTATTTGAGGTAGCTGGTATGCTTTTTGCTGCAAGTTTTTTTCTATTATCTGAAAATTTTAATATATAATCAGCTAAAGTTACAATAAACCAGATTCGAGCTTCAACTTCTATGAAATATAACCTTGGACTCTTGGTTTCCTGTTTTTTGACTCATCAGCACCATTCTTTTCTTACTATCATCCAAAAAGATCATGTTGGATCAACCCCTTGACTTTTGTGAGACTGTTTTCTTTTCAGGATTTGTTGTTACTATTTATTCCACTGCCATCTTATTGAAGTCCAATGACATTCTTCGGAAGCAAACTGCTCTAAAGGTGTGGTTCATTTCCCATCAGCTGAATTATTGCAATATTATTTGAGTAAATCTTATTAAGGCCTTCCTTTTCTGTGGTAATACGTAGTAAATTTAACCCACGACTGAAACTTGCTTTTGCAGGGAGAAAGGAAGATTAGTGTCCTAGTTGGTTATTTATTTTTCTTTGTGCTTCATATATTTGGAATCTATTGGTGGCATAAAAGGGATGACATTTTTTATCCATTACTCATGATTCCTCCGAAGGCAATCCCACCTTTCTGGCATGCTATTTTTATCATCCTGGTAAATGGTATGGCTTTGCCTTGGTTATTGCTCTCTCTCTTTCTCTCTTGCGTATACTGGTTCAGCTGACCACTATGATAGATTTTACCGAAACAAATTCATATGAAATTGGTTGTTCATGAAATAATTTTCTGTTTGAATTCACATTTGTCTTTAGTTTAGAGTCACATAGTAACTGTACAGTTACTATGCGAATGCATGCTATTGAGAGTATGTTGGAATGCTCGTTGTAATGGTTTCGTATGTTCTGATATTCAACAATATTATCATACTGGCATAATCTTTGGCAGCTGACAACTGAACACATGAATACGGATATTCTTTATGGCCACCATTGTTGCAACTTTCGCTCCTGAGATTCTTCTTCGAGGAGACAATGGGATGCATTAGTGGCTCAAAGCTCCCTGTCTTCTGACATTTTTAAACTGAATTGTGTATATTTTTAATGTCAGACATAATGGCACGGCAGGCAGCAATGGTTGTGAAGTTGGTCCTGCTGATGTATTATAAAAATGGCCGAGGTCACAATTTCCGTAGGCAGGTAGCATAAATGTGAAGCTGATATTTTGATCTGATCTACTAATGTGTTTTTAGTGAGGGAGTGCATCTTTAAATTGCTCAGGGATCTAATGCGAATGTCATCATATGATTCAGGGGCAAATGTTGACTCTGGTTGAATATACACTGCTTCTGTACCGTGCTTTGTTACCAACCCCTGTATGGTATAGGTTCTTCTTGAACAAAATGTACGGGAGTCTCTTTTCATCACTAACAACTGGACTATATTTAACTTTCAAGCTTACATCAATTGTTGAGAAAGTAAGTTGCAACTCTTTACCCAATTATGTAATATTTGGATCTGTATTTTGAACTTACTAACATTTGCTCTCCCCCTCTCAGGTTCAATCTTTCTTTGCTGCCTTGAAGGCATTATCCATAAAGGAAATCCATTATGGGTCTTATGCAACATCAGAACAGGTAAATTTTAATATTATATTTCTGCTGGTATACATATTCTAGAATTTGTTAATTCATGATTATTACTGTAGAAAGCAGAACCCAGTAAATATTGCAGAAAAGATCATATTATCATACTGTCTTTTTCTTTCCATGATGAGAAATGATAAAAGGAGATGGAAACATTATGCCTGATTTTTGTGGAATTGGCTTTGATGATAGTTGATTTTAGACCCCTGCCCGTTTCATGATGAGTAGGTGTTGGAGAAACCTTAACCCATTTGTCTATTGGCAAGCCCTGCTGTTATTTTTCAGACGATCTCATCATCTGAATTCTGATGTATTTTGAGTATGAAAATACATGAAAAATGACATTTGCACTTACAAAACCTTATGATTTATTATATATTTTAGGTAAATGCAGCTGGAGATCTATGTGCTATATGCCAGGAAAAGATGCATGCACCCATTTTGTTGCGCTGCAAGCATATTTTCTGTGAAGATTGCGTTTCAGAATGGTGTGTTTCTTTTTACCTTTTGACTTCCTCACCTGATTGTAATGTTACTTCTAATAGTTTCATAAAATTTTTCTATGTTGGTCGTGATCTCGATCTGCATTCTATAATTGGTTTCAATATTGATAAGTTGGTAGACACTAATGGACTTGAGCTGTGAATTTTCCTGTACAAGTTATGGCCAGCATCCGTGATTGGTTTTCAGTAACCCTTGAACATGTCCGCGTTGCAGTAAAACTGTAAATAAGTCATATTTTCTCCAAGCACATGAATTTGTTGATGAATGGATAACTTAATTGTAGAATGTGGCACAATAGTTGATCTTTTTCTCACTGATTGATTTGTCAAACATTTTTTGATGATACTATTAAGTCAGTGAAGTGAACCCACTATCGCTGCTTCTCAGGTTTGAACGAGAGAGAACTTGCCCTTTATGCAGAGCTCTAGTTCGACCTGCTGATCTTCAATCTTATGGCGATGGATCGACTAATCTGTTCTTCCAGTTGTTTTGATGGCTTCCATAAAAGGATCTTTCCCAAATCTGCTCAGCCACCAAAACTCTGTAATGAACAGGAAAAGAAACTGCACAAGCATTGGCCATTGGTTATGAATTGGATGACCAAATCTGGAAACAACCAGCAACACACTTATATATAAGGTATATCTATAAATAGATTTGAGGAAACGTGTGAAAATTGTAGTATGAGAGGAACATCTTCGCATAATGTTGCTCTTTTTCTTGTTTCATTTTTTTCACATTAATTAATGATGAAATATATTTGGTATGTTGTATACTTGAGTTCCAAGTTTGCTCCAGAACTTAAAATAAGATGAGCAATGGAATGGGGCATCACTTGTTTTTTCCTTCAATCATATTTCTTCCTTTTACATTTTGTTTCACACTTGTTGGCGTTCACTATTTGTTTGATTCCTTAATTCATTCTTCCTCAAGATAATTTCCTTATCACTAGATGCTCATTTTTTGTTGTTGTATTGAAGGAGTAGGATATGTTATGTGGATCTCAAGTTAATGATGCTTTTTCTTGGTTGGTTTTATGTGTGTGCAAGCGATCCAAATAATCAATATTGTATACTATATTCAAATAGTTTCTTCTTTGCATTGTGAAATTGGAATTTTAATATGAAATTTAGACTTATGTCTTGTAAAGAATGACTTGTGGTCGGCAAAATCGATAATTTATTCAAGGGCTACTGAATGATTTTCATTTATATAATGAAGCTGTTTGATCACCATTTTGAAAGAAACTATGCTGTTTTGTATGACATAACTCGAACTTTGATGAAAATAAAAAAAGCTACATGGGCTGGAATTAAAATAATTCGTACTGCAAAACAACCGGATAAAAAGGACTTTTGAAAATTGATCATCCTCCGCTTAATATTGTGAGGAATTGAAGGGCGAGTGTTGGGACAAACAACAAACAACAAAATTCATTTCTTCAACTATAAACCTAGCTAGCTATTCTTCACGGACTTAACTTTCAATATACTATGGAGATCGTTGAATCAAACAAGGTATTATCATTACCGATGATGCCAATGAATTTTTTGGGATAGACAACACAATTTATTTAGAGCTAGGAATAATTAGACACATATTGAGAACACACACTAAATGAAAATGCAAATATTAAGGGACTATTTTGTTTAGTTCAGATGATTATGAAAATATCCTATAGGCGTATAACAACATGATTTCTTATATTGGAATACAATATTCAAAATCTTAAGCCCCATTATGTAGATAATCTACTGAATTCGTTAAGTGTTAGGTAGGTGTTGGAGGATCATCTATTGTGTCTAGTTGGGCAATTTATTAATAGTTTTATGAAGTAAAGTCGCACGCATGTACCAATTAATCTGTCGACTAGAGCGCATTAAAGATTAAATTAAGTGGTTGATTGTTTAAATCAATTTTAAATTGGTTAGAGTGAAAGGAGCTGATTTTTACAAGAGTCTCTCTCCATGAATAGATGATGATAATGGAGGTGATAAAAAGATTGCACTAACATATATATTCTTGTTAAGCTGCTACTAAGGAAGAAAACTGGGAGCATCCAACTGGAACTGGTATCCCACAAATACTGTAACATGACATGACATGACTGCACGAGGGAGTGGGGTGGGGCATGGCATGGCATGGCATTACAATACATACATGCGTATGCATATGCATATGCATGTGGCCTGGGGAGAGAGAGAGAGAGCATTACAAGAAAAGTACATTTAATGGTCAAACTTGCTAGCTACACCAGCACCAGGGCAGGCCAGGCCACCGTGTTAAATGTTTTTGTCTATTTACTGCCTGCTTTGGTGCGCTCCAGGTAGATTGAATTTTTACTGTTATTTTCTCCGCTTTTCCTTTTTGAGACAATTTTCACTGCACATTCTGAATCTGATCTCCCCTCACCTCATCTGTGTGTGTGTGTGTGTGTATATATAATATAAATGCAAACAACATAAATGAAAATATGTGCTTTTGTGTCACTATCCTCATCTCTGATTCTCATGACGATAGTGACCCTTCGTCTCCCTCCATCGTTTCATTCTTTAGTCACTATTCTTCTCTTTCCCAAACCCACTCCACCTCTCTTTATTTCCTTTCTTTTTTCTCTTGCTGCTTATCTTACATATGATCCCATCTCTTAACCTTAATTAATGTCCTTTACTTCAATCATCAGAAGCCCCCATTTGTGGGGATTTAGGGTTTCAACAAGCTTTTTGTTGCACATTTTAGTAGATTAACTACTGTTTAGTTTGCTTTTCCCGTTTACTTGTTTGTTCCTATAATTTCTTTCTTTTTTTGATAAATATCCCCTTTTTGCTCCTACGTCATCAATTCATTTGGGGGATGTTTCTTTTGGCCTTTGATAGTCCATTTTCGATCATATATTATTTTATGTGAACCTTTCTGGAGTGTTTTCACTTTTTCTTTTCCCAAAATATATTTCTTCTTCTTTTTTTTCTCCTCCTGCAATTCTTGATAGTGGGTTTCATCATGGCAGATAGATTTCTTATCTCCTCATCAAGATTAACCATTAAAGCTAGGGTTTGTGGAAAAGTAGTGTAGTTGGGTTGAAAAAAGGCTGGATTTCATTATGTTGGATACAAATAAGAGCCCTCAATTTAATGGGTGCACAGTAATCCTATGAAGCCATTCAAGATTCTTCACCATCTTTAGCTTGACTTAGATAGATTATATATTTTATTTGCACTTTTCTTCTCTAATTTATGTTATATATTGCTATCTACTGTGCTCTCATTTAAGCACAATGGTAAGGATTTCAAAATTTCTTGTCCGGGTCATCTGTGTTTTTTCTCAATTGACTGTGTTCAGTACACATCACTTATGCAGAATTTATCTGTACTTAATTCGCTTTTCTGTTACAGCGTAGAGTTATTATAGTTTTAGTTGCAACTGTGATAATATGGTTGATATTAATAGCGGTCGCAATAAAACTAAATGCTGGCCAATGCATTGAACAAAAATCTTCTCTTCCTTGTTTTGTTTATTTATGTTGGAAAACATTTAAGTTGAAGGGAATTTCTGATTCCATTGTCTACAATTATATGTATTGATCCACATATTAACGGTTGGATTCTGATTCCATTCAAAATTTTCGAGGTATGTCGATGTTTTATTCTATCATCTTTGTTCAGTCTGCAGGTAAGTGGTTGAGTTACAAGAATATCTAGTTCTTTCTCAAGTTGGGCGTATTAAATTCATCTAATAAAATTGTTGTTTTTTAATTAATTATTTCAATAATCTATGTTTCAGAGAGAAAGTTGAACTGTGATGAGAGTGGCGTAGTATAATTATTAATATAGTATTAATTATCACTAGAACATCAATTTATTTCCTTTCCTCACAAGTGTTGTTACCTTGCCTTGCCTTGCCGTGCCGTTAATAATGTGGTGTGGATAGATATTTAAGTTTGGGTCCATAGAAGATGGTGATGATGATGAAGGATTTGTATGTATAATGTATGTGGTAGGTAGCGTTGAGGAATGGTCTAAAAGAGCTTCCTTCAGCCCACTCATGGGTGAGATTTGGGGGTGAACTAGCTGCCGACTCATTCATTCAAGCACTCGGTAGAATAGAAGAGGCTGATGCTACCGTGGTTGGTTGAGTGAATGATGCGGGAGACAGTTTCACGTCCCTCTCCATCCGTGCTTGGACTGAAGGGAGCTCCTCTTGCTGTTGCCTTCATTTTGCTACACTACCACTACCACTACCACTACATTAGGGTTCCATTCCATTTAAGTTAGCTAGCCAGCTAGTTTCAATTCTTCAGTCTTTGTTGTTCGATTAATCCCCTCTTTTTGTTGATTATTTTGTGGGTGAAATGTTTCGGATCCAGAATCTCTGTTTGATGTTCAACACCTTACTGACTGACTGACTGCTGGATTTCTTCCATTAAGGTATCAATTATAGTTCAGCAATGTTTTTATATGGCTTCATGATTGTCTAATTATTATTTACTATACATTTGTTTGCCACTGATACTGGACTTGAAGGATGCCTGCATTAGAAATACATAAATAATTCTTTCTTGTGGTTTCTCTCACAGCTAGCTAGCTGCATTTTCTTCTCGACGAAGATGATGTGTTTTCACCATTTCGCCGTAGATATAGGTTAGTGTACAGCCATGAAACCCATTTCTTAACATTCTAATGTAATGTAAATATAATGCATTGGGCAGGGATGAATTGTTTTCATAAAAGACACAGACTTTGTATGGTATGCTTATCTTCTTCAGACTCTCTGGTGATTAATATTGTTATCTATGAGTATGAGGAGCTAGGAAGTACAATATGCATGATAACAGTTTTTCCTCATGCATGGCATGGCATGGCATGGGAATATGGGATGGTATACATAAATGATTAATTTAATATTTTTGGTACCATGCATAAATGTATATATATTTCTTGGTTATAGTAAATGGTGGTATAGATGTTGCCAAAAATGGAGGGGGAAAGTATTCTTGTTAACCCCCCTGTTTAGGAAACCTAAAGTATTTATTTAGCGTTGTAAACCCTACTTGGTGCATGTTTAAATGCTTTTTATGGATATAATCAAAGAGATTCCATTTGTAGGGTGGTCCCTGGTTATTTCATGTGGGTTTCTTGGTTTTCTTCATTCATTCCACTTTACCTTTTCCTTTCTTTTCCTTTTTATAAAATAAATTATATTGGTGGTGAATTATTGGTGGAGCTGTAGTTATATTATAATAAAACAAGGCAAGGCAAAGCATGCAAACTTGATGGATCTCAATTCTGAGCATCAACAGCAGAACAGGTAGCAAGCATTAAACTAAAGAAGCTAGCTGTGGTGGTTTAAATTGTACCAACATTAATATTTATTGCACAAAGACCGGAATTCTTTTATCATTTGAATGCAACTCAAAGTCTAGACCAGAATATGTCGGGTGTACATGCATGTGCTGCTGTTTCTTTTTCTTTTTTTTGTCCTAAAAAAATTTGCTGTAAATTTCCTTCCATATGAATGATGGCTACAATCAATTTGTTAAGTTAAGATTGATTTCTGGTCTTGATTGGATATGTTTTATTATATGGGGGGGCGGGGACCAGATGCGTCTGCATCAATCTTGGATGGAGATATCAGATATGTGATATGTCCATTTGTGTCCACTTGATATTACATATTCTTGTTTTATTTTATTTATTATCCACCAAATGTTGAGATTGTCTGTTTCTTTTTATTTTTTTCTTTTTTTTAATATCAAGGAGTTTCTATAAACGTTTATTGAAATAAGAATTTGGAATGAGCTGCATTAGAATCTTTACTGCAAATTCATTAACTTACTAAACTTGGGGGAATGTATTTAATAATTTATATAAGAAAAAGGTTGCAATGAGTTTATAAAAATACTCCCTACATTTGAACCCTTTCAACCCGCCAATGTTTAGATATCTTCTATAAATTCAATTCGAAGTGTATTGATGTCTTGAAAAGTCTCTCAAAGCTGCCTTCCCAAGTCTATTGAAGCCCACCATTGAGGTAGAAGTCTATGAAGATCAAGAAGGAGAATAATAAATCCATACGGATATTCTTATACAGACTCGAAAGGTCATGGAAAATGTGCTTATCACTGCATCCCGAGGTGGTAGACTTGAAGTGTATTGATGTCTTGGAAAGTCTCTCAAAGCTGCCTTCTGAAGTCTATTGAAGCCCACCATCGAGGTAGAAGTCTCTGAAGATCAAGAAAGAGAATAATAAATCCACACGGATATCCCAACATAGACTCAAATGATCATGAAAAAGATGCTTATCACTGCATCCCGAGGCGAGGTGGTAGACTTGAAGTGTATTGATGTCTTGGAAAGTCTCTCAAAGCCTTCTAAAGTCTATTGAAGCCCACCATCGAGCCTTTCGATGACACAACCTACTGTACAAGGAGTTCAATCACTCTAACTAATAAACCAAAGTAATTTTGGTGTTAACCCACCCTAACATTCATGTAGGTCCGGCAACGCATAAACCTATAATATATTGGTGACCTTTTAAATTTGATTTTCTAGATTATGTTCGAAAATATCTTTACATTATAAACAACATATCCCTAATTTAAAAGGTAAATTTTATATCATCATTTCAATAGCTAGCCTATACCGAAAAAAAAAAAAAAAGTTATCTTTCTCCTTAAAAAATTGAAAAAAAAAACTATACGAAACTCGCCGAACTAAAATTGATTTATCGTTGGGTTGAAAGTGAGAATGGTAAAAAGTAAAGGGTTAAAAAAGAAATTTGTTAAATTTCATTTAATCAAGATTGATGTCAGTCTGTGGGACTCAAATCTCTCTGTCTCTCTCTCGACGTTCGATCAAAGGGATCTCTTTTCTGAAATTCAATCCATTATTGCTCTAGAAATTCTTACTACATCAAGATCAAGTCTTCGATCCCTCCAACTGTACGCAAAATTCCCCACATCTACTTTCACAACTCCACCATAAATTCTAATGCAGGTCGCGCGATTGATTGGGCGACAGTACGCTGGGTGATGGCCGATTTATTTGGAATTTATCTAGTCCTTCAGCTTCTGTATGTAATTACCAATAATTTTTTATATCACTATTAAGAAATCATCCATGGAGAATCCTTTTTTTCTCATTCGTCATCTATAACCGATATGTGTGTGTGTTTATCTTCTATCTATCTATGTATTTATTCATTTATTTGTTTATTTATTCGTGTGTTCGTTTATTTTTGTGCTAAAGATTCATGCTTCGCATCAGCAATTTATGCTGTTTTCCGTTGGAAAGAAACAAATTGCTCCTAGGCATCGATGAGTTTTTGTATATTTTTCATCCTTGCATTTTTTGTGCTGATTAGTTGTTCATTTGCAACATCCTAATGTGTAGTAGTTGTGGGCAATGTGATGGTTATGACGCCTCACTTTAGTACTATAGCTTGTCGCTTGAATGGCTCATTTAGGAACAATTACTTGACGTAATTCTTTATGAATTGGATTGGTTGAAGGAAGTTTTGGGTATTTGTAAGCTACCAATTGATTTCAGAATATGCTAAGGAACCAGGCATTCTTTTTTCGTTCAAAATTGAGGGTAATTTGGCTGTAAAACCTATTAATTTTATGTTATGATTAAGTGGTGTACTTTAGGCCTTCCTTGGGACTGCATAAGTGGCATGCAAGTTATCATTCTTATCTTCAAAATAGTGTTTCCAATTATGGATTGCTTGTCTGATTTTTTTTAGTTGTTTTATGTTAGAAACACTCAGTTTCTGGTGCATGCTTAAGTTCCCAAGTACTCAAACATTCTTTTGTTGGTTGCTCCAGCTAATGACTTGTCTCAGCCCCCATGTCTTCCACTGATTCAGCATTTCGAGCTATATATCCACTGGAAGGATGTGGTGTCTACGAGGCATCGATGGATCCTCCTATCCAACCAGAGCCGCAATTCAGTGACAATGATGAAACTGAGCTATATTCTGTGTCTTGGAACCAAGACTATGGTTGCTTTGCTGCTGGCACCAGTCAGGGTTTCCGCATATATAATTGTAATCCTTTTAAGGAAACATTCAGGCGCGATTTGAAAACCGGGGGATTTAAGATAATAGAGATGCTTTTCAGATGCAACATTTTAGCACTTGTTGGCACTAGAGGGAATACCCAATATCCTCCAAATAATGTTATTATCTGGGATGATTTTCAAAGCAGGTGCATTGGCGAGTTTTCATTTAGATCCGAGGTTCGTGCAGTCAAACTAAGGCGAGATCGTGTTGTTGTCATTCTTGAGCACAAGATATATGTTTATGATTTTATGGATCTGAAGCTTCTTCATCAAATAGAAACTCTGGCGAATCCCAGAGGTCTTTGTTGTCTGTCTCATCACCCAAATACATCTGTGTTGGCCTGCCCTGGTCTGCAACGAGGACAGGTTCGGGTCGAACATTTTGGCCTGAATAGGACAACGTTAATCCACGCTCATGATTCTAAGATTGCATGCTTGACCTTGACAATGGATGGCCTTCTTCTTGCTACTGCCAGTGTGAGAGGCACTCTAATAAGAATTTTTAACACAATGGATGGAACTCGATTGCAAGAGGTAAAATGCTTTATACAGGAGTAAATGAATATCATGGCTTTGCTCTCCCTCATTTCCAATTATGCCATGTATCATATGTTTCATTTTTCTAATGTCAAATTTACTGCATGTATGTACTTATTTTGCCTTTTTAAAAATTTGCCAAGCTTGTTGCAACTGTATATAAATTCTCAATACATATCAACCATTTCCGTGCCATTTTGAGAGCGTGGGAATCCAGCTCAGTGAATGTAAAGTTTGACTTTGTAACCTCCAGTTATTCTCCTCGTACTTCGCTTTTATTTTTTCATTTTTTAGTGGGCAGAAGTTGACAGAATTAGGACAATATGTACTGTCAAATAGTGCTTTGGCCAATGATAAACAGAAATTGTCAACTTATAGTACATTAGTACTTCTGGAAAATCGACATCATAATTTGGAAGAGTAATCACAATAGTTTTGCACTAGGAAGCAGCTTGTTGGCCCAAGGATAAAGACAAAATGCCAACATTTGGCACATTAGTCCTAATTCAAATAATAACTCCTCTTGGTAACAATCATGCACTTTTACATAGTGATTGTGCATCTGTTCAATGCACACATAATAGTTATTTCACTAGGATTATATATATATATATATATATTGTAAAAAATGCGAACGATACATTCATTTGCTTTGTTTCTTGTGCATATGAATTGTGGCTAATAATGTAAAGCCCCATATGTGCTAAAATAAACAAACATATGCATCGTTTGCTGATAATTAAGGAATATTGACCGTCAAATTGTCAAGATGTACAGATATGATTTGGTCTTAGGTTACATTTAGATGTGTGTATTCATATGATTATATTCACGCGAGCATAAATCATTGTCGTTTTATGAATACCAGAGTTTCTGTGTTGCATGTATATTTAAAACCATGGCCCAGTTAAGAACTTCAAATAATAATCTGTCTCAAATATCTCCTTTTGACGTAATTTATTTATTTTTTAGTTCCTCAATCATGGCTTTATACAATTGTTCATCTGTACAGTCTGCTATTCTAAGCGTAATTTTCATGCTCTTTTAATCAACATTTCTTTCTACAGGTTCGCAGAGGGGTAGACAGAGCAGATATATACAGCATTTCTCTATCTCCAAATGTGCAGTGGTTGGCCGTATCGAGTGATAAAGGTACTGTTCACATATTCAGTCTCAGAGTGCGGGGGATTGGTCATCACCGGTCAACAGATTGCACTGCAGTTAAAGATCCAGTTTTGTTTAACCAGAGCTCATCCAATGCGCTTGAGCCTCTAATTTCTCGCAGTAATAGTGCTAATCCCAGTTCATCATTTTCCTTCATGAAAGGTGAGAGATTTGTATCTGACCCTATTCTGTTATGGCTTTTCCCTTACCTGGAGTACGTTAGGCTTGATAGTTAAGTCCTTGAATCCATTTCTCACTGCTTCACTCTAGATTATGAAGAAGTTTCTACCTTGATATGTTTTCTGCTGACCTAGTGTTAAACAGAAACACACTTGAGATTGTGAACACTAAGCCCCATGATGTTTTCTAAGTTCATCTTCATAAGGTAATTTAATGTATTACAGCCTTTTGCCATTTGATCTTTCTATATACAGTGGCAACCATAGCAAACTATACACACATGAAACAAAGCTTGAAGTACCTAAAACTTGGAACTCCCTTATTCTGGCATGCCTTATGAGAGTTGTACTACCATAAATTTCAACATGAATTGATTTATAGGATCTTTGAGACAACCATTGCCAGCCACTGCTGACAAGCTTGGTTTCATGTTCTTATCACAACGAGATCCTGTGCTCTAAACCCATCTCACGACTCAAAAATAAATAATAAATAAATAAGGAGCATAATCTAGGGTAGA
>AYJT01094993.1:0-19426 GCA_001278415.1 Ocimum tenuiflorum | reverse complement strand
TTCTTTTCTCAAATATGTTCAAACCTTCAATTCATCAGGCTTGTGCAGTAGTTGAGTATGACATGAACCCCACCAAGAAAATTGTGAAAATGTTCGTTTTCTTCATGGCTACGAAAAGAAAAAAAGAAAATGTTCAAGAATTGTGTGGTGGTGTGTTAGTGTTAAAGAGTGAAAAAGAATTTAGAGAATTTACTTGAGGATTTGGGTGTGTTTGTTGAAGGATCTGTGAGGGAGTGATTGAAATGTTTGGAGGGAATATATAGAGAAGGGATTCGGAAACAATGAAGAAGACGTGTGATAGTTTCACGTTTGGACCATAGAGTATTGAGCAAAGGTATTGAGTATGGAGTATGAAGTATCATATACAAAAGTCCCGAACCAAATTCATAAAGATATTTTAGACACACAACGTGATATTTGTAATTAGAGTTATAACTTTTTACCCTAATAAAAATCGATATGGATAAACGCATTCTCTTTTAATCAATCGATCAGATTCTTATCTTTAGAGAATATCGTGGTTTGGTAGCGCCCTAAGTATGATCACTTTTGATGGATTAGATAATCAAATCTCATATATATTTACGTGTATTTTCATAAATTAGTTTTGTATCAATTTCCCAAGGTAAGGTGGTTCCATTTCCTTAAATTTTTCATTCATTGCATTGGATGTTTAACTGTTCTGGTCGTCTGCTACCGACAAATGTTGATGACAAGTGTAAATTTATTTATTCAAAATCGAAAAGCATCATGATGATCCTTTCATTTTTCATGCATTTGAGAAGGTAACGTTCATCTATATTTACAATAGAAAATGCAGATCCAATTTGGAATTCCAAGTTAACGATTTGGATTTCTTAGTCATATACTTGCATATTCTTATTTCATAAAATCCAATTAGGATTAGATCAATGCTTGAAATGGATATATATAGCAAATCCACCTAAAAATGGAGAAAGCATGTGATAAGACTTTCACTATCCAAATGCACATGCATGATATAATTTGTAATTAATATTCTTTTCGGAGCCGAGGCCAGCATTCGGCAATTCGTCATTTTCTTGATATCGTAAGTGGATATTTCCTATTCCAGAATCTTGGACATGATTGGTAACCGCAGATCCAGGGTGTGTCACTAGCAGGAAAGAAAATTACAAACTTAATAAAATAGTTGTTAGGAATATCATTGTATTTTAATTGATGTTAAACACCATTAATGCAACTGATTAGTATAAAACTGATCTTAGATTGTAACATGTATAGGATTGAACTTGCAATAGCTTAAGTTTGCGGAGAGCTGAAGCTGGAAGAGTTTAGGACCTGAAGGTTATGAAAATCAAGTTTTGAGAGACCACAACTGTGATATATCACAGCTGACTCCTTCAGCTATGAGTATGAAGTCTGTAACTGATCAATCAGTTGTGATGAACACAGCTGACAGTTTCTCATGAACTGACCAGCTGAGAAAGAGAGACAAGAAGACTCTAAAGTTGACATCCAAATCAGCTAACTGTCACTTCGAATGAAAGGTTGAAAGACAGTTCTCAGTCAACCTTCAAACTCTGTTGTCTCTAGTACAACTGAGATTCAAAATAGGAATGTTAGAAGTGACAAGACGGGTAGCAAAGCTAACCTACCAAATTGTACCATAAAAAAGTAGTCAGTCTCCGGTTATTATCCAGCGGATAATAACCATAGTCGAATATCCAACAGATAAAAAGGTGAAAAAGATTGCTGCAAGTACATCAACGGCGTGATTTGCAGAAGCCGAAAATGAGGGATTTGTCTGTTGTCTCACAACGGCTACTATTCAAATTTCTCATCTATAAATAGAGGAGTCGAAGTAAGGAGCAGAAGTTACGAATTACGATTCACGCACACAAATTCTAAGCCATCTGCAATCTAACTCTCTCAAGCTTTCTAAGCCATCTTCTGAGTTTCTAACTTGAGATACAATCCGGAGATCCAAAGCCTCTAGCTAAGGATTCCGAGACGTTCTCAGATATTTTATTTGAGAACAATACTCACCAAACCCGATCCAAGTTTATGAAGAGAACTAAAACCTTCATCTGCATATCAAGAAGCTTAGAAAGTGGATTCCGGTAAAGCTTCAAAGATCAGTCGTGCATGCGACCAAAGATATAAGAGATCCTCCATTTCAGAAGAATCTAAATTATAACATGTATTCAAACACCGTGTACAATAAGGATTAGTCGATTCTCTTCTTGTGAAGGAAAAGAGGACGTAGGATTGTTTATATCCGAACCTCTAAAATATCTTATGTCATTTACAATTTTTATCTAAATATTTGTCTAAGTATTTGAAACCCAGCTACCAAGTAGTAGCTGAAGTATAATTATCAACAAACCTAAAACCTACTCGATAAGCAAACATATTTTCGTTGACCCAACTGACTCGGTCAACAAGTCAGCTAAGATAAAATTTGGACTTACCATTTCCGCAACTGTTTCATTAAACTGACGCTTACGCAAAGCAACTATCTTTGATTTGAGATCAATATTAATAATAAATTTTTTTTTTCTCGCGAGAAACTCGGCCACATGGCGATGAGGTCGGTCGCAGACATAAGCAGTGGTTGTTTATAAATGCGTCCTAGTCTGGACGATGATTTTATAAGCTCAAATATGTGTATAATGCATCAATGCCTTGGTATTTTTCTTGCATGCATTTATGATAATATTTTTTTGAGGTTTCGAAGGGCATTGTAAAAATCACCCCGGATCCCCTGTTACACGATGATGTTACACATTGTGTTACATTACTTGATTATTAATAAGTGTATCAATCAAGGGAGATTAATTACGGTAGAATCTTTCTTTATTATGGATGTGATTTATCTCTATTGATTGTACAATTGTCAATAATCCAAACAATATAACAAAATATTTAACACCATCATGTAACAAGGGATTCAGACCGATCGTAAAACACTTCAATGGTGGAAATCCCGCAAGTAAACATTAGGGGTAATAGATCCTTCCTTCTTTCTCTCAACCCTACCCCCAAAAGAAAGTAAAGTAAAACAAAAGCAAAACTCCATGATGAGGTTCTTCTAAGTGTATTGTGGGGAAGATTTGAAATGAATTCCCAACAATTTATCGTGAGAAAAATATATATTTCTCAAAGTTATGATATTTGCATGTGGTATGATTAAGGGCCATATTCCATAGTATTCTGGTGTTTTCTACGTGGTATAAATTGACGGAGCAGTTATGATCTCAATGTTTCTGAGAATTTTCCTTGTAATATGTATAACATATAATTATTCAGATGCATAGTCATTAATTAGTAATCTCTAACATGCTCGATGTACAGAGACTTCAAGTGAACTTATGGTATTTGGCCATAACAAACCATGCTCGACCTACTACTCCCACAACTCATTTTGAATCTTTTCTAGAAGGTTTTAAACTTTTATAGTTATTTAGACGCGATAAAAATTGAAATGTGCAGTTTGTAACAAAGGATTGTCTTAATAATCACAGTTGCAATTACTTAAGTTGAAAATGAAGAAAAAGAACAACTCAAAATACACGTCAATGAATTTATTTATGATAAACTCGATATATTAACTAATTACTCTTTAAATGTGTGATTATGGACCACATTAGATCCACACCACACACGGACCAGATTTTCATGATCTTGAGTTCCTCCGATCAAGGAACCAACACATCCACACTGCTTAATAATACTAGTGTTCCCGCAATTCATGTGAACCAACTTTTGAATTCACAAATACACCCACTCTCACAAATCATAATCTCCATCACAGTAACTATATCGATACCATATTGGGATTTTGATCCGGGTCAATTTATATTGAAGTTTTATGATCTGCATGCGTGACAACAAACATATCGAAAACATTCGTTTTTTCTCTGAAAAAGTAAATTCCACAAAAATAAATTCAAAATTCATCTTTATTTTTTTTCTTTTCTTAAATAAATAATGTAAACAAGCGATACAAATCAAACGAAACTTCAGTGTATTTCTTAATTGTCAACGCATAGGATTTCGTTTAGCCCTGTCGGGGTACAATTTGGTGCGGATCAATTTAGGCCAAAAATATTTTCAAAGTTAAAATGTTTGATCTTAATCATAATCCTTCCATTTTCAAGCTGACTTGTGGGACCAACAAACTTCCAAATATTTTTATATGAATAATTTTACAAATTTTATTGCACCGTAAATGTGATTCTATCCCTTACTTTTTGCTACAATCAAATAACTTATTTGCATTAAAAATAAAATAAAATACATCACAATTTTATACATTAATCAATTCCATAATCAAAACATAACTCTACCACCTCGGGCTACAAGTTGGTAAGCACATTTCCCATGATCTTAAAATTAAAGGTTCGAATTTATGTGTGAACACCAAAATAGGATTTATTGTAATATTGCACTTTAATCTCCAAAAGAAAAAAAAATCAAAACATAACTATCCCTCTCTTTCAGCAACATTTGATCATTTTTCCACTTCATTAATGATATAATCTTTAGTATCTTTATTTATCTATTAAAAAATATTCACACTAAATAGAGTTATTTAACTTAAAACATGATTAAGGTAGCATCTAACTTAATCACTATGTGTATAAATTTTATAGTAGAGGGAATGATCATGGGTTTAACAATGAGATCTATTAAGTTAAAAGAATTTGGTTGATTCTCAAATCACCAACTAAACAATGCATTTTGGGTTTTATTACATTACCTCGTTCCAAATCTAATGCGAGCCCATTAGCGTTGGATTTCTTCATATTAAAATATTTCTAACTCCAACCCATTTCTTGGCCTGATGTGTGTAGAGCAACACGTTGGATTAACATTCCTCTTCTTAGCCTTGAAAACAGTCTCACAAAACACTCCCACCTAAGAAGACTATAATGCACCCTTCTGATTTTGCTTATCATCTTTTCTCTGATTCAAAATAGCAGCAAGATATAGAACTGTGTAAAAGTTAATTGCGTGCCTCTCATGAACCATGGTGTAGGGGTTGACTTGGGATTGGAATTTTCTTTGTTTTCCTTTTCTAACTCTTACTATTTCATTCTGTCATTTTTAAGGTGGTGTGATGTATCGATTATCATCAGTGATATCCATAACAGAATAGCTTTTGGATAAAATTGAGGTAAAATTTCTCAATTTGAATACATAAATTTTCCCATTCTAAGATAAACTGACCCTATTTGTCTGGTCAATATCCAAAACCTAGGTATTATATTGCCATATCATTTCATTGTTTGCGCACAACGACCTGCTGTTAGTCTGTTACTTTATCTACAAATTTCACCCTCTCTATTCTCTCTCGCTCGAATTATATTCGTGAATTTTGTTGCAAGGTAATTGTCAACGTCGCTCTTTTTTTTTTTTTTTTCTGCTAATTTTGTGATATATTTCGGGTGCGGAAAACAACGTATTTCTGATTCGCGGATCTAAGTTGTTCAGCATAGTAATTTGTTTGAGCGGTTGTACTTAATATCCTGGATCCTATTGCCCTTAATTCTCCGTGTTTTTAGTTCGTGTCTAAGACAAGATGTTGCTCGATTGAAATCGAGATTTCTATTGACTGGTTTGTTTTGTAAGATTTAATTTCATTGCTTTCAGAAGGTTGCTGGATCCGGGTTTGATGTTTTTACTGTTGTTTCTCGCATAATGATTTATTAAACGGAGGTTATTGTTATGTACGCGTGCAATTATGGATGATGTTTGTGTTAAACGAGGTGGTGAATTGGCTTCAGCTGTTAACCTTAGTTCCCCGCTTAGGTAGTTGGAATCTGCATGTTATCTGCTTTTTTTTGTCTTGGTCGGACTTTGTTTGATTTTAATGCTAACAAGTTATTTTGTTAGTTTTTCCTGACTCCCTGTATTTTAGCTAGCATTGAATTCTTTATTGAGATTTCAGAGCAAGGGTATTGTGCCCAACAAAGATATTTCCCTGTATTACTAAGTGTGCATCAAATGGTTGTTAAAAGTTATGTATAGGAGCTGATGTCAGCCTTTCTGGACTCCATGCCTAAGTCATTTTTTCATCAACTAATGAATAATGATGTATTATTTCGCAACTTTATCCTCTACGTACTATTATTTATTGTTCAGAATGGCTGGCCGCCGTAACTATGGAAAGCGACCACATTCACAGTCTGATTACTCTGAAAGTGGGGGGAATAAAAGAAGAAATTCTGGAAGTGATAAAGACCAGTTCTCTATTGGATCTGATGATACAGTATATCGCTACTTGTGCCCTGGAAAGAAGATTGGCAGTATTATTGGACGGGGTGGGGAGATTGTCAAACAATTGAGACAAGAGACAAAATCCAAAATCCGAATTGGTGAATCTGTGCCCGGATGTGACGAACGTGTTGTTACTATTTACAGTGCTAGTGAGGAAACCAATGACTTGGAATGCGCTGATGGCTGCGTCTGCCCTGCCCTAGATGCCCTTTTTAAGGTGCATGACAGGATTGTTGCTGATGATTCTGCTGCCGAGGATTCAGAAGAAGTCCCTAACGTTACTGTCCGACTTCTAGTACCATCTGATCAGATTGGGTGTATTATTGGAAAGGGTGGGCAGATAGTTCAGAACATTCGCAGTGAGACTGGAGCACAGCTTCGCATTATGAAGGATGACCATTTGCCAACATGTGCATTGAGTTCAGATGAACTTATCCAGGTATCTTGGAAAACCTTTTTGGCTACAACTTCCATCATTATATAAGCCAGCCTGTAATCTGTATTTTGGTTTCACTTGGTTGTAGCATTTCTGATATTTCTAGATCTTAATGCGTCTTGCTCGTAAAACCATGTTTCATTTTATCTGTTTCTTACACCACATCATCTATCATTCCTGGTGTCATATTCTGTATGAGTTATCTGATGCTTGAAATGGTGTGCGCCTGCAGTCAGACTTATCTGCCATTCTTTTCCTGACAAATAGTTGCATTTATTTTCTCACGTCATCATCATATACTGTTAAGTGTTCATAAGATTTTGTTTGCCAATCTTATACTGTTTTTCTGTTGATTGTTGTCCAGATATCTGGTGATGCTTCTGTGGTGAAAAAAGCTCTTTATCAGATTGCATCTCGGCTTAATGATAACCCCTCCCGATCTCAGCATCTGCTCTCTTCATCTGTTCCTCCTGTCTACCCTTCTAATAGTTCAGTTTTGGGCGCTGCAGCTGGTGCTCCAATCATGGGATTAACTCCATTAATGGGGCATTATGGGGGATATAAGGGTGAGGGTGCGGACTGGCCTCGGTCTGTCTACGCAGCTCCGAGGAATGAGTCATCTTCCAAAGAATTTTCACTTCGTTTGGTGTGTCCAACTGCAAATATTGGAGGTGTCATTGGCAAGGGTGGTATGATAATTAATCAAATAAGGCAAGATTCTGGGGCAAGTATCAAAGTTGACAGCACAGTCTCTGAGGGAAATGATTCTGTAATATCCATAACTGCAAAAGAGGTACAAGAAGTTAGATTGAGTTCCATTGGATGGCCCTATGCTTTCATTTTTTGCTCATAATTTGCTTAATCTTTGATCAGGCTTTTGAAGATACATTCTCGCCAGCGATTGATGCAGCTCTTCGCTTGCAGCCTAGGTGCAGTGAGAAAGTTGAAAGAGACTCTGGTCTCGTTTCATTCACAACAAGATTACTCGTTCATACTTCTCGAATTGGCTGTCTTATTGGGAAAGGAGGGTCCATAATATCAGAGATGAGAAAAGTCACTAAGGCCAATATTCGTATATTGTCAAAAGAAAACCTACCAAAAATTGCCTCTGAAGATGATGAAATGGTGCAGGTAAAGGGACATAGTTTTAGTTTTCTTTCCAACTCATAATTGTTTGGAAGTTTGAAATTGTGCTCTATAATGCACTTGCATATGTCCTCTTTGGGTGTATGCAATTTTCTTTAGCGTGTACTGTTCAATTTCTATTTAGGATTTCTCCCAGAAGTGAATTCTTGTATTATGAGTTCTAATTTCCATTTCTGCATATATCTGAAGTATTATAACAGAGGAAGAGAGGATGAGGGAAATGTAAATTAGAGTCGTGTAAATGGAGGAATGCTTTGAGTTAAAAAACTGTAATGAGCTGACAAATTGATATTGGTCATTGTTTTTCAGATATCTGGGGACCTTGATCTTGCCAAGGATGCTCTAATACAAGTAACTTCCCGGTTGAGGGCCAATCTGTTTGAAAAAGAGGGTGCTGTCTCTACATTTCTGCCTGTTCTCCCATACATTCCAATGTCAACAGATGGGCCAGAGAGTTTGAAATATGATAGGGATTCAAAGAGCCGTGGGCATGCAGGTTATTCTTACTCTGGTGGATATGGTATTTCAGCTGATCTGCCACCTGTGGATAACTATGGTGGTTATGGTGGTCTTCGGGTAAAATCTATGGGAAAAATTGATTTTTGTGTTAATAAAATATGAAGAAAATACAGCTTGAC
Organism: Ocimum tenuiflorum; assembly: GCA_001278415.1. Classification (NCBI taxonomy): domain Eukaryota; kingdom Viridiplantae; phylum Streptophyta; class Magnoliopsida; order Lamiales; family Lamiaceae; genus Ocimum; species Ocimum tenuiflorum. Next base: position 10,942 of record AYJT01094993.1, on the reverse strand, counting down.
CTGTGGTTTTTGCTTATTTGTGGTATGATATATTTCTTATCTTTTGCAGAGGGGTAGTGCCGGCTCCCCCTATGGTGCTTATGGGAGCTATTCATCTGGGCGTTCTGTTGGTCCTGGGTAAGATATCTTGTTGTTCATTATTTCATACTTTCATTTGATTAATGTATCTTGTTTCTTCAGTAGAATGACCTCTAATTGTCATTTCTCCATAAGAAGCACAACAGAATGTTTTCACCTGAAAATTATGTGTTCGAGACCTTCAAGTTCTAGATGATTGTGCTAGGTTTGACCAAGACTTACGTGTTACCTTTAGGAACTTGTTCTTCTGAATGGTCTTCTCTAATTTTCCTAGCGATGGGCTTCTAATCTTCCTAGCGAAAGGAGAGACTTGTATACTTATACTATACTGCAATAGTACCTGAGACAAGGTGTAAAAATTCTGTTAGTCCCTGATTGAAGCCTTATTTTAGCAGGTTGTCGGGGCGTCCTGCTTCACGTGGGAGGAACTATGACTACTAGATGAGATTATCAGATACAGGTAGACCATGACATTGTTTTATATTTTATTTTTTGCCTTTTATCAATCCTTAGTTCCAACTGTTCGTTTCTGCTTGTCTTATTGCTAGCACCACGTATTTTATCTATAACAATTTGCTGCAATTTTTCTTGCCTATGTCCCAAGATGACTGATGGTCTTGTTTTACCTCTGTTTCCTTTCCCTTCCCAACGTAACAGCTGAGAAAACTGAAGCCCTGAAGTCAACCTCCTGCCTAATTCGATGAAGCCACTTGCCTAAACCAGAAGTCCAGATGATACAGGGTTTGGAAAAACTGATGGCCCACCTTGATGCTCTTTCCTTTAGGAGGACCGATATCTGAAGATTTTACCCATTGAAAATGCCATCCCGATACCATATATCACCAAGCTTAATACATAGAGCTCCCAAGACCCTGCTGCCTTTGCCCATTTTACTACTCGAACACATGTAACTGATTTAACTTCATCATTAGTTCTCAGCTGTGTACTTATGTTATTATGCCTTTTATTGTGTATGAAGTCACCATATGATGGATGTTCATCTCTCATTTTATTGCACTTTTCTGTCGGTACTGATTCAGATGACATTTTGGTGATGAAACTGACCTACTGAGCCACTGTCTTTACGAGTATTGAGTCATCTAGATCCACATGTGTTTTTATCATCTTTAGCATCTAACAATTTAGCATCTTTATTTTTTTGTGATCACACAACAGCAAATCTTATGATAGTGTGGTTTTGATCATTACTATTCACAAGATGTTAATACAGGAAGTTGTGATTTATGTTGTGGGCTGAGGTTTCTGTTACACTGAAGGAAGTAAGCAGGTCGAGAATAACGCTTGTTGGACTTGCCAGTATTTATAGTCAATACTCTGGTGAACGGAAGTTTCAATTAGGCTATTTGTGGATTTGATGGTGAGCTTGTGGGACCAACAGTAGTATGAAACCATCTCTGGGTCTGCTGGCAGGTTCACATCATTCTACTTTCAGTATTTTGTCGTGGCTATTCATTACTTTATCTTGAGATATTGATACTTGAATAAGTCTGCATTTTAGGTTCAATTATGGCGGAGGGCAGTAACGACTATGAGTAATTCCTGAACCAAGTATTTTTTTCGTTCTCAATCCAATCAATACTAGGTATGGTTTCTGCTCTGATGACGGTGCTTATCCGTAATGTTCATGGCACACCTAGTAATCCGCATCCTGCATGTCTTCATACATCCATGCTCTCGTAGACTCATGCATGCATGTGACTGCCTCCTCTTTGCAAGAACGTAAAGTTAATTATTCTGAGATGCTCTTACATATGCCCTTCCGTTGTGCTCGAATCATGAAGGTGCACATTATTTGATCCTTTTTATCTTAGAAATATTATGTCAATATCTGAAGCCACATTTCCTACTGATTCTACTGTGAGGAAAGAAAGCATTGCCACAGGTTCGAGCAAAAGAACCTATAGCATTAGGATGAATTTACTCACGGAGTATCTTGGAAATATATGGGGTTTAATGCTAAAATAGTGAAACATTGGAATTTGATACTTAAATATATGGAGTTTGGTAACAAACTGCCTACTTTCACCTTGAGCTTACCTTTGAGCGGTGGCCATCTGTGCGCCCCCTCGTATTCTTTTTTATTGTTGCAGTTTTTTTATATTAAAGCAAATTATAAAAATTGAAAATAATGCATTTAAATTTTAATTAAACTATAAAATTTGAAAACTAATTTCTAACAACTGGATAAATAAACTATTGAAATTGAAAATAAAGCTAAAAAAATTGAAACTGAACTTTAGGGGTTGAAATTAAACCCTAAAAATTAAAAATGAACTGTATGAACCCTTAAGTAATATATATATCAATTCATAGATTAAAAAAAGTATTAAAGGCTTCGTTTCAACTTTCAAGTCCGTCTTCTTACCTTTTCTTTTGTGAATTGCTTATCATTTTGTTCTAGTTAATATATCAGTGCCTTTGTTTTAGATTCATTTCTTAAGGATGAGTTTCATTGTAGTAGTTTATGCATATGCGCATAGATACACCCTGTTTTCGTTTTGCATGATGTTTACTTTATACTGAGAAGCATTTTTCTATTTTTTTCCATATTTGCGTAGTATGTTAGAACAACAGAATTTGTTTAGTTGGAGATAAAGGAGTAAATGCATTGTCATTTTCAGGCCTAACTTTTTACTTTTTTGAAGAACTCCTTGTATGGATAACTCAGTTGTAATGCATAATTATTGTCTGAACTTGTGTCTACGAAATACAAATATAGTTGAATTACTAGCAGTTGATAATTTGATATATATCTCTTCGATCAGCTTCTCTATGAGCAGAAAGTTTAATGGAGCTTCACTGTCAAGCTCGTTTACTTTATTTGATTAAACTCGACATTATTGATAGAGAATCACGCATGCCATCGTACTATTTTATTGTTTATTTGTTAAACTCGACATTTTATTGTTCTAATTCGAGTACTATTTTATTGTTTTTTTTTCTTTTCTTTTTTTGGTTGGACATATTCTTACAAGCTACAGCACATGAATCATGAATGCATGCGCAGTTTTTATTTTGTTAATTTTATCACATCCAACATTCTATTCATTAAATTATCTGCCCAGCAAATTACGATACCTAAAAGTAATGTTTTGATTTTTTTTTTTTGAGCAAAAAAATAGGTATGTGTTGATTATAGCCAGATGCTTTTCAAATTCATATCTAACTATTGTATTAAAGGAATCTCGTAGCTCAATTTGAGTACCCGAATTGAGCCTCCTTTGTAAATCAATTCGCACAACTGTGTTGAGAACACCAACTGGAAACCTATGTCATTTTAAAATATCAACTGTTTGGGCGCAGTGCATCGTTTCGGAATACACGTCTTTTGGGCCCAAAATAACGTTTTGGATTGCATCATTTATTCATTTTATTTGTTGTCAGCTAGAGCTAGCACTTCAATCTAATTATTCTATTATTTAATTATTCTATAGTGACTCTATCTTACATAATCCACGCTGTCCAAAAAATCCGTTTCAAAATAACACCGTTTCACATATATGCCGACTGTAAATTCACCTGTTTACACATTTCCATTGGGTACGAACTATTACATAATAAAGCACCACGTTGCCGATGAGAAATTTGAGGGATTTATAAATCACAAACATACCTCTCCTTCATACAAATCACAACATAGTAAATAGTAAAAAAAAAACCACCGCGAGGAAATTAAAAAAAAAAAAAAGAAATTGTCCACTGGAAATTTTGGGCCAAAATATTATTTATAAATATGATAAGCCCAAATAATTTCAAAACATTTAATTTAATATTAATTATATTGTACATCAATAATTCGGTAAGGTGACTTTTTTCATGTTACCTCTGATTTCCCTTTATTAACTATTATTAATTATTAATAGTACATGTTAATCCCTACAGGCTACACAGCACCCAATTAAAGTTTAAACAATTGTTGTATGCATATTTCAATTTTATACTACTAAACGTTATTATAAATACAAATTCAACTATTAATAATCATCAAATATGTACCCCTCTAAAAAAATCATCAAATATGTAAGAGCATTATATTTTTAGTAAGTTATACTCTAATGTGGTGAATGATACTATAATCTACAACATGTATGCACTTTTTTAATTAAGTAAATTGATGTGTGTTTGTTGTATTATTTCCTTAAAATGCCAAATAATTTTTAGGATGATCGGAAATATTTAAATTGTATCAAACCAAAATAAAAACTACAACAGCTGGATAATATTATATTTGAGTTTGGTGGATCGCATTTCTTAACTTTTGGATATAATGTTTATGTGATTATCACATTTCTTAAATTTTTATATATTCTGATTTTAGTTGATGATAAATGTAATATGAAGATGAATTTATGTGTATGCTTGATTATCACTTATATGTATTGATTATAATATATGATACAAATTCCGTGCAATGCAAATATGAAAATACTATAGTATTTTTAAGAGTTGAGAAACAAAATCGCTGATTTCAAATTAGGGCAAAATTTGGGAACGCGTTGGTCTATGGTTTCTCAAAATATATATTTACAATAAATGAATAATAAAAATAATAAATAAATTGAACTTTTGTTTTTATTAAGTGCCACGTAAGATTTAGAGCCTTTTTTCCGATATATGTGGGTTTTTTGCTACACATCTATCTTGCAAATTGAACCTTTACCATTTCTTATTATACATTATTGTTAATTCTATTATTATGCTTTAGCTTGATTTTACAATCTCTAATGTGAACTTATTAAATACAATATAACAAATATTAGAATACAATTGAAAAACAATTTAAATGTCAGTAATTAGAGGTAACTGCAAATAAATTATTCATTAGATCTAAAAAATTCACGTTTATAATTATAAAACTAAACTAAAACAATAAAAATTAACAAATATTTAATAAAAAAAATTATGAAATTTTGATGTATAAGTACTTAGTTATTTATTTTAACCAAAGTAGTGTGTAGCAAAATTGTTTAACATATGATTCACCGCCTTTTTGCACCAATCGTGCATCAACGTGTTCATAAAATTCTCTAGTTCATTGTTTCGTTCTGCTTCCTGTAATACGATGAAAATCTTACTGAAGTGAGATGGAATCCATGATTATAGAATTGAATCTCAATCTGAAATTTAAGACAAGAAAATTAATTTTATTTGTGATTTTACACCGTGCACCTCTTTAAGCCATTCGGACGTATGATATATATTCTAAACCACTTTTGAGGGTAACACCACCCATTTCCCATCGAGAGATATCTTTTCTGATTTTTAATGTCTAAGTATATATTGCGGCGAATTCTAGTATATATATGTATTCAAATATCAAATCAACTTCTATGATTGGGTATGCTTATGCACTTTACATAATACAACCTCCATTTTTATATTTGGCATTTTGGTAGAGAATCATAGTTAAATATTTTTATACATGCATTTTAAATATGTTAAATATGCTTTATCTAATGGTAACATGCATTTGATGAGTTCATTATATGAATTTCGTTTAAAGATTATGAAATTAAATAATACATATAAAATGCAATGAGTTATTAAATAAATATCGAAATTCGTTGGGGCAACCAATGTACACAATGTAGTTATGGACCTATGGTAATCGGTAAAAAACTCGAAGTCCAGCTCTACAGGGTTGAATGAAGCGATCTATATATACATATCTACGCCACCTAACTAAGCCAAAATCTGTCACACAAATAAATAAAGATACATGAACACCATTCATATTTCATAGATATATGGGGATAGGCTGACAATATCTAAAACTATCAAGTCACAGAAGAAACAATGTACTAGTTTTTCCCCATTGTCACTGTTCAAGAGCAGAAAGGCTGCTCCAATATTTATGAAAAAAGCTTCTCCATTTATTACTATATAGCTATATTTAATTTTTTCAAAATCATGACCTCCAATGGGCTTCCTCTATATCTACTGCATATATAGCTTAATTTCCTTCTTCAGGCATTGCTTGTTTGCGTTGTCCAGCCCTTTGGGAATGTCGTGTTTCTCCTTTGAGAGAGAAATGTTTGGATTGGTTGAGGTTTTACATATTTTTCATCTCAATTCTTGCATGAGTTAATTAGGTTACAAGATGTAGCCAAGGATGACTTGCCGGAATACTATATATATATATATACAGACATAGTTTTTCAGAATCCGCAAGTTATTTCTGGCTATGCCTATGCCTGTTTATCTCATGCTAGAATTTGTGGTGATGATTATTTCAAATTCAGAGACACAAATATATTTAGAGGTGATACGACTAATATTTAATTCAACATTCTTGTTTTATAGCATCATGTTTGTTAAAGTTATCTCATATGACATGTGTTGGATAGATGAAATGAGGTGTGGCATTATTTTACGACATAAATTTTACTATATAATGTTGTTTCTTCCTCGTATTTAATTTGCAGATCATGTTTGGCTTCAGCAGATCCAGAAGAAAAAAAAAACATGGTTAGTATGGTTAATTCCACTCCTTCTGTTTTACTTTTGTGATTGTTTTGTTTTTAGTTTCTTTTTCTTTTTTTGTTAACTTAAATAACTGTTTCTAGGGTTGCTTTCTGGATTTGGTGATGACTAGTGGTTGAAGGTGGATGAGACAATTTTTCCTTAGACTAATTTTACATTAGGGTTTATAATGATTACATGTTTTATTTTTAGTTAATATTTGATTGTTTTTTTAAATGTATTGCTCATAAATGTTGATTCTGGTTTATTATGATGTGGTTAGTTTTTATTTTCAATAGATATTATTAAAATTAATAATTTTACTAGTGAAACAGAATATGGAACAATTTGGATTAGGAGAATTTCATCTTAATCGATGGAGGATATATATATATATATATATTTTCGTGACTTTGGAAAATTAAGGGTCTTGATTTGTATTCCAAAAATGTGAAGTATCCTAAAAAGTAATGAAAAGTTATTTCCTGACGTTTTTTAAATTGATGAGAGAAAAAAATAGAAATGAATTAAATTTGAATTTATTTAGGAGGCAACACTTTTTTTAAAAAAGTGGAGTGTATATTATTGAAAAAAAAATAATCAAACAAGGCCTAACTGTTTTATATGTTTAATCTCTACACTATTAAGTTAATCACCTATAATATAAACACTTAAAAAATGAAGTGTTTTTTATATATTTAATCTCCTATACTATTTAGTTAATCTCAACGTGGAAATTAAAACCTTGATCTGTCATTTTCATTGTTTAGTGCATCTCTTAAAAATTTTCATTGTTTAGTGCATCTCTTAAAAACTGAAGTTATCCATCTAAGTACACAATATTTTCTCTCTTTTTTTTTTTTCCGGACATTCAATTAACAGTTACAGGACTATAATTATTTTCGTAAGAAAATCCTCAATTATCAATTTAATTGTTTTAATTATGAAATTGCATTGGGCTTATGACAATATCAACAAAATGGTATAAAATGGCCCATCACAATATAGTCCAATGTATTCGAGCAGGCTGAGTCAAGCGTGACAATTTATGGCCCACCTTTCGACGTGATTGAGTCCATTTTTAGTAGGATAAATCGCTCCTGGAAAGGAATCTCTTGATTCTCATGAAAATAATGTGTTAATGTTCTTACTATCGAATTTGACTTCTTATTCAATTGACTGGATAAGGATCTATTTGCACGAATTGTCCCATGATCATAGATCCATCATCATTTTACATTATCTCAACTAAATATATCACCTATTTTTTATAATATTTTAACTAAATATTTCAGATATTATCTCATCAAGTTAGGCGAACAATATATTTTTTACATTCATATTACTTTAGAGATTGCAGTTCTATATTTGAAGCGGTGGAAGAGCTACTATGAGATTGACTATGGGAATTGCTAGGGTAAAATTGAGACGGCCCAACTGCGAAAGGCCCAAAATTAAGTCCACTCGGGAGATGCAGCCCAAACGACCCGGAAGTTCGAACACGGAGCTAAGTTGCTCGAAGCTAGATAGCTATAGGCTGAATCTCACGAGGTCAAAGCCGACCGAGTCAAACAACACCGTACGTAGCCAAGCAACAGTTATGAGCGGTTACCTTGAAGCCACAGCGGGGATGTGGACATCGCCCACGATCGAGGAGTAACCGACGAATAACCGCTCCTATTCTACCGCATAAATAGGAACGAGATCTCTCTGTAAAAGGCTAATAGCAAGTGAATAAAAATACTCTTTTTCATGCAAACTTTATTATAGTATTTTTTTCTGCAATTACTATTCCATCATTAGTTTAATTCTCATTTGAGGAATTCCGTAATTGTATTATCCTAAAATTCCACCCACAGGAATCATTTGAGTAATATGAAGGTGAATTAAGATAAATTAGCATTAGTCATTACATGTGGTTCATTAAATAATATTTTATGAGTCAAGGTTCAAATAATTGATATGCATACAGTATGTTTGAGTGATGGGGGGAGGATGAGTCATCATCATATTAGGAACTGCAGCTCCAACTCCAACTCCAACTCCAAATATGGACCATAATATAATTGGAATAATAGAATTAGTAGACATCACATCACCATGCACTTGCGCACCCATCTACTTCCTTTAATCTAAAATATTATTCAATCCTCTATTTATTTTATAGATAAATAAACGGTATAAATTTATCAATTTTTAAAATAAAAAATTATTATAATTATATATCTTATAATCGACGAAATTAAAGCTCTATACGTGTCATTCATAATCTGTATGTGTATTAGCCCATGCATTGCGATTTTACCTTGGGTTGATAATTTGTATGGATCAAATCTTCCATTGATGATTTAATACGTAAGCACCCAATTAATTTTCATCAGACGGAAATAATTAATTTGAACACAAATCCAATCGATTAAGTCAAAACTCAAAACACTAATACGAGAAGCAGATCGGTAACAATATGCATGATCCGATAAAAACAATAAGGATCTGATCAATACAAAAGTTAAATAAAATCGACAACAAAACCTAAGACAAAAATTATGAGAAATATAAAGGAAATAACTTTTTCCTAAATTTATTAACAGATATCCGAATATGATTCCATCCTTATCTAATATGCAATATGTTGGATCCTTATCCTATGAGTCCAATAATAATTTAAATCTGATAAAGTTGAATGTCACCATATTATTATCTTTCGAATTTGTGTCAAATTATCATGTTTATTGGGAAACCGCCGTTCCGAATTTCATAGCAGTGGATTTAATTTACATCTAATGCTTAATTTCGACAAATGCAGTGGGTTAATTTGTCTCTCTATATCTGTATAGTATAAATAAAAAAATATAAATGCAAGTGGGTTAGTTTATCCCGCGTCTAGTACGAGTCCCGTGTATAGATTGGAGCCAATCTTGTTTATTAATTAATCCATATTTAACAAATTTGAAGATGTTGATGGCTTTTCCTTATCTGGAAAATTTAATACAAAACGGCAGGTGGAATAATGTACTTACTACTAAAAAAAACTAGTAAAGATTCCGTTGCATATTCCAACCTCACCTACTCTACATCCTCGCTGCCTATAAATCCATCACTCAGCCCACACTCATCACCATCTTCACCTACACTTGTAATCTTCAGTTATAAACACACACATCTACTCCACATTTCATTCAACATGGCAGCTACTGCGATTAAGCTTGTTCCAGGGGGCGGGCCGGGCCGTGTAGCCTCCGTTCTCGACTTCATCTTGAGACTCGTGGGTATTGTGGCAACCCTAATTAGTGCTATAGTTATGGGAACTACCAACGAATCGCTTCCGTTCTTCACTCGATTCATTCGCTTCAAGGCTAAGTACAGCGATCTCCCCACCTTCACGTAAGATGTTATTAATTTTTTTTTAAGTAAAATAACTTATTTTTGATATGGATACCATGTTCCATAATGATGTTACACATTATGTTACATTGTTTGGATGATTGACATGCGTGCAAATTAAAGAAGATCAATTACGTTCCTAATAAAGGAAGATTTTATCATGATTGATATCCTTTAATTAGTACATATATCAAGAATCCGCACAGTGTAACACCATTATGTTACAGGAAATCCGAAATGACTTATTTTTAGCCACTGTCTCATGAAATACGACGAAATATTTTATTTAGTGTGACATGCAATAGTTCATGTTACTACAGAAAAAATTGACTTTCTACGTGAAAATAAGTTAACAAATACGCACTTCATGTTTGCGCCTATGAGTCACGTAAACTGTTCAGCTAAGTATTTGTTTTCACATTTCAAATAGACAAAGATTAAAAAATAAATAAATCATCCCAATAAGCAACAAAATAAAATCCTAAATTGCACCTCGTAGGTCGTCTAGAAGACGAAAAGATGGCAGCAACTAACTAGGTTTTTATGTGTGCATGAGATTTTTGTACATCTTTGCAGAAAAAATGCATGCATGGCTATGAAATTGAAATGCATGAAACTATAATAATCATCACTACGCATCCCCTGTTACACAAGGGTGTTACACATTATGTTATATTGATTCGATTATTGACAAGTATACAAATCATCGATCGTTCTAATAAATCTGTTCAGATTTTTCGTGGCGGCCAACGCGGTGGTGTGCGCCTACTTGGTTCTCTCTCTTGCACTCTCCGTCTCTCACATCATGCGGAGTAGCGCGCAGAAAACTAGAGTCGTCTTGATTTTCTTCGACGCGGTAAAAATTCTCAACAGATTATATACTTACATATAACTATACATACATATGTTTGTATCTGAATTGAAAACCTAACTTTGATTGGGTTAAGGCAATGCTGGCGCTGTTGACGGCGGGAGCTTCGGCGGCGGCGGCGATCGT
>AYJT01094989.1:0-13889 GCA_001278415.1 Ocimum tenuiflorum | reverse complement strand
GAGAGAAGGGGGCGGTGGACGGCTCTAGAAAAGAGCAATAGTTAACTGAAATTAAGCCATCTGCTTTGCTGAGCAGCTCCACAATTCCAGCAATAAATTATGCAGTCACATGGAATGGAAAGCAGCAGCACATAATGTCACTTTTTCCTTTCATTTTTATTTTTTGGATAACTTGAATAACTACTACAGGCTCGTTTCCATTTCTGTGCGTATCATTCTGAGCAAAATCAGATCTTTGTGTGGGGCCACTGCCAGAGCCGCCTCTCAATAATACATCATCCATCATTGACAGTTGCATTGCTCCAAAACAATTTGCCCATTATGCATTCACGTCATTGTCAGCAACAAAAAAATGTTTTTCTATGATAACAACCCATCTTTCATGTACAAGCTAGGTGAAAAAGGATTGGTCCTTTCCACTTTCGACCATATAATCACTATACTTCACTATCCATTATACAAATAAGCTATGCGCAAAGGTCAAGAAATTTGCATGTACCTTTCTGGTAAAATTTGAGAGACACAACGCTCTTGCAGGGTAAAATCTTCAAAAGCCCCTTTCATGAATCTGATCATATAAAAGAAGAGATCAATTATTAAACGAGAAATGCTCAAACCACAGTGAAGTCAGATTTTTTAAGCAGAAAGCGTTGACATATACAACTTTCTAAATGCCTGTTTGCAGAAAAAGTCATTGATTATGCAACATGGATACGAAAGCAATCATAATTTTCCCACGACTCGCTAAGGTGAACCCTAAGCTATGTAAACTCCTTTGTCAGAAGCAAGTAATTGCTAGATAAAATGGTGGGATGCCAAGCGTGCCAAGGGAAGGACTGAAATGGTAGTTCTGCAGAATATAGTTCAAGCTAAAACCAGAACTCATTTGCATCTCAACGAAAAGTAGCTCATTGTCCTAGAATAAATTAAATTCATAAAGGGCATAAAGAATTGTTTATGAACTCCTAAAAGAAAACAACGCTCACCGTTTCTCCGTTTATGAGGCACATCGATGTTTGTAGAAATGGTCCTCTTCCTGGATGATTTTATTACTGAATCCGCCTTCTTTGAAGATATAAGAGATGAAGATAGGAGGGCATCAACAGCTTCCCGCTGTTGTTTCCTATTCTTTATTGTATCATTGAGTACTTCAGCTTGATTAGAAGCTTCAAGTTTGCCCTTCTCCTTGCCTCTTCTTTCAGAAGATGATGAGTCAACTTTCGCCTCTGGTAGCTTATTAGTTTCAGTACGCACTTCAATAGGAACAGGTCTCGGGTGTTTCTGACGTCTGCTCTTCACCTTTCCAACATTAGTTGAATGTTTATTTGTATTGTCAATAGAGTTACCCTTTCCATCTTCAGCTTTTACCATCTTAATTTGCTTGTCCTTATCTCTGCTGACCCGGTTTCTATCAGCCTTCTCTTCATTTTCTTGCAATTTCATCGTTGTACCCTTCAATACTTGGTCATCGTTGTTTCGAATTTTAACTGAGGCCATCGGTAACTTTGTTCCACTTCCATCTCTGGTCCTTTTTTCATCTATTGTGTCATTTTTCACCGAATGGGAAACTTCACCATTACAAACACTCTGTGGTTCAGTATCAAAGACTTTTCTCTTCCTCTCAGAAGAAGGCATTAGAGTTTTCTGCTCGTTGACACATTTAGTTGCAGTTTTGAGCTGCTCACCTTCCTCCAAGTGAGCAGTCAAGGAATTTCCCGCACTAGATCTGTTTGCGGAACTGAGCTTGTGTATGGAACTATACGGCTTTCTGGCAGATAAGATCAGATTCCTTTGTTTTGCATCTTCTAGAAGAGCTGCCCAGGTCTGGTTTGTCCGTAATGTTCTTGCATTACCAAAGATCCAAAGAGAGAGTTTAGCCCTAGTAAGAGCGACATTCATCCGTCTAACATCAGCGACAAATCCAATATTGCGAGAGCTCACCCTAGGTGTTTCACTTTCATCAAAGGATCCACATGCTCTAACAGTAGAAAGTAGCAGGATATCAACTTCCCGACCTTGAAAACCATCAACTGTATTAAATTCCATATCCGAGGCAGTAGAAGATCCAAATCCATGGGTGAAACGTGAACGCAAAAGTGACAATTGACGCTTGTAAGGTGTAATGATGCCAATTCTTCCACCCCAAAATTCTGAAGGATAACTGTTAAACAAACGGTCTTAATCATACCAGTCCTTGAAAAAAAAAATCCAGAGCTGAAATATTAAATACCTTTTTCTAAAAAATCTTAACACTTCAACTGCAGCATCAGCCTCGGCCTCATTGTACAGGGAGAGTGATGCAGCGTTTTTACCACGGAGCTCCACCCCATCACTGATGTCAAAAAATACATATGGCCCAAGGCACCAAGTCTCATGGAATGATGTAGCTCTGCCAGACATCTGATCTCCATTCAGCAATTTCCCTTCATAGAAATGTGAAGAAGGAAATCGACAAATCTCTGGATGCATCCTATACTGGTAAGTTTATAAATACGCCCGCTCTTAGTCTAGTGCAGAGATACAAGACACGTACATATAAATAGCCCCAACAGTATGAAAGAGAACGAAAACAAACAGAAGATGATACTAAACATGAGATTTTAACACTTTATTGTGACAAGCTTTCTTCACCAAAGAAGCAGTTATCTTTCCACCAAAACCATAAAATGTTGTATTCTTTCTCAAATAGAAGCAAATTCCTTGATGTGTTACCAGATTTGACCTCTGTGATCAATTTAGCGAATAGAACTATATTGAATGTTAAAGCTTAACAAATCTTAAACTGATTATCTAAGTCATCAGAAAGAGAACTTTCATGCAATTATCTTTCATAATTTGCTATTCAAATCCTCTCGTTCTCCACTCATTGCCACTTGCAATTCTCTGCCACTAGTTCCTGAACTATGTTCCATGCTAATTCTCTAACTGAGTTGCACAACCTTCACTAGAATCTATATTTTATTCTCATCAATGCCTCTAAAAGACAAAGAGACAATGAAGTACATTTTCAAGAAAATTTTCTCTTCCACATACTCGCGATATTTTTAAGATATGCTTACAAGTATTACCTCATATGCAACCTATGAAAATGGTGTTTACCACATATGCCAAAACAATTCTTTCAATCTCAATAGATACCCAATCAAAGCATAAAAACTGCTGGCAGGAAAGACTTGTAAAGTAATAAGGGATTCATTTCTAGATGGTCCTTTAGACTATTAAGCAAAGAGGTATATTTGCCATGCTGGGCAATGAATATGATCATTAATTCATAAGCAGGGTGAAAATCAAATAAAAGAATAGAATGCTATAGAGACATGGGTTTGGCAGTGTGGACTCCATTGTCACATTATCAAACTCATTTGTTGGACAATAGTCAAAAGAATATCATAGCACCCTACAGGATATGGTACGAGGAAATATTATATGCATAGGTTTTGACAAAGCTTATTGGTCTTCACGCTTGAGTGAAAAATGAGGAAGCAAATCTCATTAAGAATATATCCAGATATTTGGACCACCTGTTGGGTGAGCATGATTACAGGATGACCTGCCCTCTGCAATCTTTCAAACATACTATACTGGAACTTGTATTTGCTAGCAACATTAGATAAAACTGTGGCAGGAAGCTGCTTTGGATCACCAACCTTGTGAAATAGAAGGGAAATATACTTTAGTGATGTTTCACATTATCGAAAAAAATTATTAATTGCTTGAAGAAATACATACCATGACACATTTGGTTCCCCTAGATTTTAGAAGCTGAAGTGGAATCAAAGTGGCAGGTTCAAGAGCCTTCAGCAGAAAATGAACAAAAAGAAACAAGCAACAGAGTTTATACTCAGAAAATGAAAGGCAGGCGACTATAAATGAAGATGGAGCAAATCACATAGATAAGCCAAGACAAAAAGGAGGAAAGAAAGTACTTGAGCAGCTTCGTCAATCACAACAGCATCAAACAGAGTGGTTTCAGATGCATTGTTGAATTTTTGGCTGGATGTAGATTCGGAGCACACCCCATATAGATCTCCACCACAGCCACTTAGCGTAGTCACCACAATTTCAGCCTCCTTCAAGATAGCATTTCGAAACTTATGTCTTAGGGCTCTCATTTCTTCATTTGCTTTCTTCTCTCTCGATTGGGCACTGGCAAGATCTGCATACATACCTTTCTTCTTTTCATATAACTGCCTGAGCTTTCCTTTTAATTGGGCATCAGAAAATGTGTTGCCATCTTCAAGATCCCCTTCCACAAGATTTTTAGATTCAGGATTTGCTTCCTGTAAACTAGCCCTCTTGGCTTCATAGTATCTAATCTGTTCCACCAACTTTTCTAGGTTAGTACGCAGTATCGTTAAAGAGTCTGCAGAAGCCCCACTCTGTTCATCATGTGCATTCCTCTTTTCTTCCCCTAAACGATTCTCAACAAGTGTATCAATAAAGAAGGGTAGAGAATTTGGATGGACAGTCCTTGCATGACCAACCCTCACAAGATATGGCTTGTACCTCTGTCCATCACAATCATAAAGACCTTCATTATATATCCTTGCAACAAGCTCATCAACTGCAGCATTGGATTGAGCACAAATGAGAATACGGCCACTACTGCAGCTTTCCGTGGATTTGTCGTTCTTCTCCGCGTCCTCATCTAATTGTCTAGCCAGTGCTGCATCCTGCCAGGCTCTAGCAATTGCAGCAGACTGACTGATCTTTTTATTGGTGCTAGAGCTATTACTACATGATGATCCACCATTTCGCAATCTTTTGGAATCTTTCACTCGAGAGAGAGCAAGCAAACCACTAACAATCGCCAGAATTGTTCGGGTCTTTCCAGTTCCTGGTGAAAAATCACAATTAGAAAGAATACAAATATGTGAGGAAACTAACTGTATAAGAAGAAATGAAGAAAGCTAAAACACGAAAACAAGATATAGATCAATGAATGACAACACACCTGGTGGTCCCTGTATAAGAGTCAACTCAAAGTCCTTCTTCAAGTTAAATGGTCCAGTTGCAAGATTGATAGCCTGCAGCTGACTGTCATTATATGATGACTTAAATATCTGCTCCAGATTTTGGGGGAGTTCACTCAGATTTTGAGTTTCTGATTCATATCGACCAGAATGATGATTGACTGGGTTCAAGATGATTGGAAGTAGAGGAATTTCCCTTATTGATGACAAAGCCTGGAATTCTCGAAGTTGAGGGGTAATGCTCATGATACGACTGACATACCACTTGCTTCGCTCAGTAAGCAGCTTTCTAACTCGATTGAGGCGAGAACCTCCTTGAAGATGCAGTCGAATAGCTATGATACTTGATCTTCTTCTATTGTCTTTCTCACGCCTCTCAACCTAAAAGCAAACACATAGTATCAGCAATATACAGCCCGATAACAGGACAACTTTCAAGAAGTTTCTCAATTTCACAGTTTAACTACCCATAGACCACAGACATCACAAAGTATTACAAAGACTACTATATCATGGCAGGCTCTTAAGAACAAAAATTATAGGCCTGTTAGACAGCATCTAATACAAATACAAATGAACAACTGTTTTCATAACATTAGAACATGCATAACCTGCTGTTATCAGTCTTGTATATTAGCAACCACTAAGGACGTGGAAGTCATCCATAGCAAATCTTAAAGTATTATACCTTTCCAACAGTGTGAATATCACCGACAGAGTTCTGTAGGGGTTGTCTGGTAAGTAAAATGAGATCATTTTCCATCAGGCTTCTAGGTTCAGCGGACCCATTTTCATCATGTACAAAGCGAACAACATGGAAATCATCAATCCTCTCAACAGACAACACTGATAAACATCCACAGCACATTTCCTCAGAAGAAGCCATCTCCTGATAGGAACTCTGCAATTGAGCCTTGAATTCTTCCAGTACCAAGGGCCGGAAAATTTCAAAATATACATCAGGTGACTGGAAACAAACAGGAATTTCCTTTAGTTTGCCTACACTTTGGGAGTCTTTCTCAGTTTCAGAAGCTAAGCCCACAGCAACAAAGAAATCCAACTCCAAGATGGGTCTATACCAATGATCAAGCCTAGGGGGCTGAAATCTTTTAATTCCACCACCCAGCCTCATAGAGCCAGGTCTGCTCCCCGGAGGTAGGGAAAGCTGGATAACTTGCCGTTTAGGACCTGAAGTGCTTGGCTTTGTAGTTAGTGGCTGCACACGTCTTGGTTGTTTAAAAAATGAGAACTTCCAAGCATCATCATCCGCATCACATACCATCTCTTTTATGACTCCACCACTAGCTTTCAGATCTTTATTCGAGCTCTGCTGAATTTTGCTTGCTGTGGCCATACTTAAATTGTTCGAACCCTTGTTACTCGAAGATAGTAGAGATGTGGATGAATCCCCTTCTTTGGAATTCACAGCTCCATCAGATACATTGGTCAAACTTGAATTGCTCCTTGTCAGGAAAAAACTGGTTACAGCATTTCCCATTTCAACTTCATCTGCCCTACTCTGTGATGGCTCTGCTGAAACAGGGGATTGAGATGGGTGCATGCCTCTACAATTATCTGAATTCATTTTCTTAACAAGATCGGTAGAGCAAGAACCTAGCAGAGAACCAGCATCGGAGGATACTACCTGACCACCATGGTGCTTAACATTTTTCTCTTTCAACTCAGCTTTGGATTCTCTTCCAGTTGTACTTGTACCAGCCTGAGCACCAGAATATGTACTTCTAATCGACCAACTATTAGAGAACCCCACAGGGTCAGAAACATCTGATTCCTTCTCATCATCAGAAAGAATTATAATATTGTCCCCCTCCAAGTCGACCAGTGGTTCAGAATCTAGCATGCTCGCTTTAGCTTTATCAACTAATAATGAATCTCCCATAGGAGGAAATTTTGACTGACCAACAGTTGTCGTCATTGCAGAACACTCTTCTTTTAATGAAACAGAAAGACGAGCTACTTGCTTGCTCACTTCATCAATTGAAACTTTTTCTGCAATCAAAGAAAGATCGAGCATAATGCAAATTATTTTTTGAATGGAATTGTGGAGAGAAGAACAGAGCATCAAACTGAAAAACTCACCATGCGAAATAATTTTCAAGATATCACTAATTGCTGAAAAAGATTTGTCACTGCAAAACTCTTTGATTTGACCAAGCAAATAAGATAGCGTTTGTTTCCAATATCTAATGACAACAGCAAGTGATGACTTCCCCCAATCAACCAAATCATGAAGCCACTTTATGTTATCAAAGGTTTCCAACATCATGCCAGAATTCTTGGGATGACATACAAAAACAACAGGAATGACTTCAAGAATACGGATAATAGTCATCTGAAACGAGAAACAGAGATGCATTTAAGTACTGCTCAGATATAGCAGAAAATAATAATAAAGATACAAGTCATCTGAAACAAGAAGCTGAGATGTATTTAAGTTAGAATGTGGATGCGGTAGGAATTCACAGAAAGAAACCTTCTTACAAGTAAATTTAATTAAGGATCGGGAAATGAGTCAATAGATTAAGCTCAAACAAAGACAAGCATATGCAGATTGTGAATCTCAACTGGAAGTCATTGATCAAGATAACGGGCCACTGAGGGTTCATCTCAAACCACTTGTATCTTGTCCATAGTTGATACGTCCTCATGAAAATGTTAATATGTTCAGAGAAATAAAAAATGCTCAACATGTCAATGATTATGCTTTAATAAATAAATAGATAAAATGAAAATTTTAAAACTAAAAAAGATCAGCGGACATCTTGAGATACTAGCATAATGAGGACCTGATATACTGTGTAATCGGCAAATGCCTTGCCTCCATCTAAGCATTTCAGGATTGAAGGCCATGCAGCCTGTGATAGTAAGCAGCTAAACTTCTTCCAACGTGTAGAGCTAATAATTCCATCACCATCAGTAGGTGAAGGCTCAAACACAGGTTGCTTTAGAAATCCTCCTTGCATAGAAACCCGTGAAATGTCTTTGACCTCTGATAAATTCTGAGATTTGATCTGAGCAGACGGATTTCCATCTTTGATCAATTTGAACAGGATGAAGAACAGGTGATGTAAAGTCGAAAAGTTAGATTGGACAGAATCCAACTGAACCTGAAAATTATTGGCCAAACTACATCAGCACATCATAAAGAATGGATTAGAACTAGTTCCTAAACTTCGGGAGTTGCAACTAAAGTAGCTGTTGGACATAATGAATCACTAAAAAAATTTAAACCTATTGATGAGAGGGAAATCTTAGAGCAAGACAAAAAAAAAAAGTAAATTCAGAGACAGAAGCAGTACATGCAATTACTGAGATAAAAGGATAACAAAATGCGCAGGGGACAAAAAATGCTAGTAATAAAAATTATTATCTTTGTGTCATTATGAGGTCAGACTGTAAAGAAAGTGAAAAATATAGCCTTCCCTTATCATGCTGTTATCATCTCAACACAGATAATGCACAATTACACAAATTGTCACCCATAATCAGCAATAGTTTAGATGCTATGAATGGACAAGAGCAATACTGAGTGAAACAGATTATGTTCTATTGTTAAATAAGTTCTTCCAAAAACTATGCAACTGCAACATATGTGGGCTAAGTTATCCAAGTAAAACAACACTTTTTCATGATATGTCATTACAAAAGTGCAGCTTAACCTTGTAGCAAAGTTAGTGCCAGCATGGAAATATAGAAAAGTTTGCAAATTTTTCTTTACCAATTTCAGAGCATGTCTCAATCCCAGAAGGATGCCCAACAATGAGGACGGCATGGAGCAAAGAAACTGCAGACCACAAGTAAGGCCACGCACGCTTGAAACTTGTTCAAGAATCAACCTACCCACTTGTCTTGTAATCTACAACAATCAGTAAATATGGAACCAACTTTAGACAAAAGCCATTTAATTGATTTAGAAGGCAATCATCTTTGCTATGTTTTCAAAGCAAAAATATCATAATTACATCATTAGGATCCACAAGTAAGAGAATCAAACTGTTGCTCATTGCGGGCTCCCAGATCCACTGTTTTCTAAGCTCTCCTTGCTCCATTCTAATAGTGTAGTGTGTAGTTAACCTACATTATTCATCCGGAATGTGCAATCCTTAGGACTTTATCATATAGAGCGGGAAGAACTACATGTCCCCCAAGTTATATAGCATATATCTGATAGTGCATCCAGCATAAGCCACTTACCTCTTGAACGTCCTTACTAAAGGTCGGCACATTGTTGAAATTCTAATAGAGTTTCTAGACTCTGTCCCATCCCCACCATCATCAGAACCTGAGGGGACCTTCCACCCCAAAAGATAAGATATTTCTGATGCACAGGTAGTCAACCAATTCCTAACAGAAAGAGACATTTCTGAGCTATTCTCGGTCTCTATCAGTGAAAACCGAGATAACGCCCAAACAACAGCGTTGGAAAAGGATAATGGAAGGGCCAATAGATCAATTTCAACTAACACATCAAACCATAGCATGGGTACACACATCCAGCTCCCATCCACTTGTGAGACTACTTTATGCTGCAAATTGAACTCTTTCCAACAGCTAGTATCATTCTCTTTAACATGGAGACCAGACATAATATCTTCTTCGTCATCTGCTTCGCCAAAATTAGGAGACCCAGTAGTTTTGTCACTGGGATGCAACTGCCCATTCAAAATTACAGAGATCAATGCAGAAGCGTCGGACACTATAATAGTTTGAATTAGATCGATTGCAGGTTGACGAAGAGCACTATGAAGCGATGTGTCCTTCAAGGAAGACACAAGAGAAGGGGACCTGTAAATTGGCATCAAGGAGAAACAGGGGAATGATCAATACCTAGATAAGTGACAGATACATGTTTGCTTCCAAATCATCAGCAAAAGTAACATACTCATCCATGGAGCTAAAAATAAAGTTCATGGACATTTTCACAAAAGATGCCTACCACATGTGTGCACATTCAGAAGGTGGACAAGGAGGATCCATCCTGTAACCTCGGAGAACAATGAGAAAAGCAATCTGCATAAATAGGAGAAGATGTGAAATCATAAAGGTATTACAGGAACCAAATAATATTATGCTTTAGCACAGATGTCACAGAAGATGGAGAGCAACCTGACAAGCCTTTTTCCGCATCAGTACGCTAAAATTACTGCTCACAGGTACTTGATGCAGGAGAAAGTAAAGAAAATGCCTTCTCTGCTTTTCATGTTCTCCATCTTGAAGAGCTTCGAGAGACTGGAAGGGTAACATAATATTATATGGACGCGGCTAATGTCTCCAAAAGATCAAAGAATCAGAAAGAAGAGAGTGAAGAAAAGGTGGACCCACAAACATGCCTGAAGAAAAGGCTGGAAAAGATCAAAAATTTCTTTATGGCTTTTCTCATTTCGGGTATGGAAACACTGACCAAGAAGTGTATTTCTCATAACACTAGGAGACAAAGTAGCCCTCAGCCATAGTTTACAACCTGTGTAACATAAATACCAAATTAAGCGGTGATAATAGTTCTGACAAGTAAAATTTCCAAAACATTGAAAAGGACCACATACCAAGCTTCTCAAACAGTAGCCTCAGGCAGTTAATCGCAAAATAAAACTCGACGGAATCGTCACTAACATGGTTCAGAACAATACTAAGAAAAATCGGATACCGGTCTAGAATCCCCTCTTCAAATGCTGGAGGCTCTAGAAAGCCCATCCTTCAAGATGAAAATGGACCAAATCATTAACTACTAACAATTCAAATTCTTAACATGTATTCAGAAATTAAACCAGATGCTTCCTACAATGCTTTCATTCCAAGCCATACAGTTGTTCGGTCCAATTGCACCCTTGGCCTTGAAGTTTCAAGAGCTTCCTGCACACCTTCTGTTTCCAGTAAATGGATGCATTTCTTGAGTAACTGTTGCAATGGATCCAAGTCTGTTGACCTCCTGTTTAAGAGAAAAAGTAATTTTTCATGGCTTCTACATGGATACCACACAATCCCAAGCAATTAGACCTTTACAGCATGGACTGACATCTTGAAGATTCAAACATGCTTGAGTCTCACGATAATGTTTCCTGATAGGGTTTTCATACAACATATGATATATATAGTTTCAAAATCAAATGCTGTGTGTGTGTGTGAGAGAGAGAGAGAGAGGGACGGAAAATCATACAAACCAATATGTTATAGTATTGCAATAATTTTACATTTGCAATAAGGGGAAAACATGAAAACCTAGATATTTTTTACAGGCTGATCATTCTAACAGCAGGATACCTTGTATTCCAATGACTGCGGCTCCCCATAATAAATTTGGCAAGCATTAAAAAGTTTAAAGTAGCACCACCAGGTTTGATTCCACCAAAATTATATATGGTAAGGTAATGTATTTTATCATGCATAGAGATGATATTCTGAACCAGTAATCATAAGAAGCGGGTTTTGGCTATCTTCTAGCATGCAAAGCTTCTTATACAGTTGTATGAATTACCAAAAACCTTGCCATGAGAAGCAGGGACTCATACTAAATACATTTGCAGATGATAGAATAAAATGCATGAAGTAAAAAGGGCCTGTCTAACACAGTTCCGGTTTCCAAACATCATCCAGTCAATAATTTAGAGGATATAGAATTGCACAAGACTATCCTCATAACAAAATTTCACGAAGAAAGTTTTTCCATATGCTTTATGCAACAAGAGGACACTCCTTGCCTCTATCTCGTTCTCCATCAATCTTAATCTCATTATGATGACTCACAGAGGTATATAACAAAGTACACATGAACCAAATGGCCAAATTTTGAATAAAATTAAGATACAGCAAACTGGACATACAAGGGAAAGGGTACCTTAATTTACCCATGTTTTTAGCCAAGCGAAGACCTATAGATCGAACTCTTCTGCTTTTGAAAAAAAGCAATGCATACACTCCCTGACAAACATTAGAAGAGTGAGAGAGAGTGATTCATGTAGAAAAACAGAAAGAGTATATCAAAAAAATGGACAAGGGAAAGTGAAATCATACCGGATACTGTTGGTGTCCATCTAATGCTAGATCATGAGAATCATCAATGGATTCAACAAAATTTTGAAACTCTGTGGCCAAACATTGGTCGTCAAGCAAGACCGGGAACATCAAAACCTTTTTTAGAAATTTAAAGAAAAAACACAATTAATGATGAGGACATAAAGAGTGAGTTCCAAGATGCATTGCTGCTGGTTGATGAGGCATTGGAATGAGATGATTATACCACGAATGAGAAATTACAGTACCTGAAGCTAATCTCACATCCATCTTGCAATTTTATCATGCCAGAGATTAAATTTATCCTTTGGGTGGTTGATTGCTATACATTGCGTCTCTTATGTTTCATTAAGTGTTGTTTCAAAAACAAATTTTGGATTACTTTAAATGCATATAACCCTTTTTATTATACATCAATGCATTTAGCAAATTTTCAAGTCTAATCCTGTTGTGCAAGCGTTTTAACAAAACATTTGTTCATACATTAACAAAACCATTAATTTATTCACGTTGTATGATTTAAAACAAGACAATATAGAGCAACAATGAACTATAAAATGAGATACGAAGAAAAAGGGAAAAACCGGAGTGGAGAATGGAGAGGTACCTCGAACATGACACTAACAACTTGATCAGAATCCTGTGATGCATCGTACTCCCCTCTCGCTAGTCTGTCATTGAGATCCTTGAGGTGCATAGTTATCCGATCTTCATCAAGCATACGCAGCACATCAAGTAGGGGACCGATACAGCTCTGCTCATATTCGTTTTGATACATCTCTTGTGCTTGATGATGCTGTTGAATGCATAAAGTGCAACCTCTCATCTCACCAGAAATTCTTTTCCACAGAATCTTGAGAGGAGAATCTTGCGATTCGTCCTTGGGGTAATTGTAAAACGTTTCTAGAAGAGGCCCCATGAGATCCCAGTAACCACACCAAACATGATCGTCTTCTGGCAAATGTATCAAGAAGTTGAAAGCGTCTGAAAACCTGGATATGGAGCATTGTTAGCACGAGATAATCGCCGGACACTCTTTTGACACTCCAATGCTACGTGACCCTAGTTAGAAATTGGCAGAACAATGTTGGAAAAATAGAGTCAAACTGAAAAGGTATCCAAAAAATAGTCCATTGTTCGACAGAAAAAAAAGCAAAAGAAAGGGGAGATGGAAGACAACCATTGTTCTTTGAGTTGGCGGAGACGACGACGTTTGGCGGGGTGAAGGGAAGAAAGGGCAGCGTCGTCGTCGTCTTCCTGTTCGATGACACTCCATCGCTGCAACAACTCTTTCCTGCTTGGAGCGGCTTTCTTCGCCATCCGAAGAACTAGGGTTTCCCTTTTCCCGCGAAATGGAGGATGGCAACCAAACCGACCGCTTTCCCGCTAAATGGAAGCAATTTCAATCAAATCTTGGATGATATATTATATTACCTTGTTTCACTTTACTTGCTACTTGTGTTTTCTTGTTGAGACAAACAGACATTGTAAATCCACAACTCAGCCGCAAGGATTTTACCATCACATTAACTAGCATCGTTAATCCTTTCAACACAAAAACAATGCGATATCTCAAGTTTTTTTTCCTTTATCCAAAAATCGGCCAACGAGGAACTAAAATTTATCTCAAATTTGGAGATTTAAAGGATTCGCGTTGAATACATATTTTAGTTACTCAACTCGGCCAAAATTTTGAAACATATATCTTTTTTTGACTAAATAACCATTCCATTTGAACTAGCAAATGGTCCTTTTTTTTCCTTAATTTTTGCTTGAATTGGGAATGATAGTGTAGATTGATCCTTTTATATAGAGTTGGAAAGTGGGGGAGAATGATATATCCCTTATTAGAAAATTATTATACGATGTCTCGGTACTCAAATATCC
>AYJT01094987.1:0-14213 GCA_001278415.1 Ocimum tenuiflorum | reverse complement strand
AAATGCAGTGTGTGTGTGAAAGAGAGAGTTATACCTTCACCACACAATTCTTCAAATCGGGCAACAATGTGTTTCCCGTAGGTATATTTCTTTAAAGCAACGATATGAAGCTGAATACCATTAAGCAGTCTCTCTTTCTGCTTCTCGTTGCTAATATCAATAATCTTCTGGACCACGTAATTTGCATACTGATCCTTCATCATTGTCTGAATGCATGCATTCAAAGTAAAAAACAAGATTTATCACCATCTCTTCCAAAAAATGCAAATACTACATGAAACTATATAATGAGATGAGGTTACTAATGCACTCAATATATTATACACCAATTCAAAGGGATGCTTGAAACAGTTTCTTACCAACAAATTGTCAGCATCATCAGGCTGCGCAAGAATCTCCTCGATCAAGCATTCACGTTCGGCAGAGTCACCATACTGCAGGCATTTCTCCACTACATTTGATGCATACTTATGCTGGCTCATTGCTACAACTCTCCCAGACAATTTGCTGATTATTCGACTCCGCTCAAACGGTTTCCCCCTCTCCAGGACATGCTGTAACAGTGCACCAAGTGTTTTGTGTTAGGAGAATCTACATAGTAAAGTATATACCAGCATTAAAGAAGAAAACAAAAATAGAAATAAAAGGACAGAGAAAAATGAACAAATAATTGGACTTCAGGTCCACTCAGCAATAGTACTGTGTTGTCCCACAGATTTGTTCATGGATATAACCGGAAGGCCAAAGTAAAGTAGTATGGATTAGTTTCACAAAAGTTTTATCACGGAGAAAATCAATTACAGTGTAGTTAACCTATAAGGCTATAACTATTGCTCTAGTAAAAGTCCTTCTTCTAGTTGTTCCAGATGACACATTTCCCTATTGGTAGTCAATCTTTTTATTTATTTATTTTTTTTTTTAGAGAGGGTATTCATACTTTATTATCTTTAACGTGAACTACTAACTATATGATCTGTATATTCTGTTATCACCAAGAATAATTTGGAACCATGCTCTAAGTAAAAATATAACAGGATTGTCTATGAGAAATCGGAATACAAACAGGAAGCAACTGGCGATTATAGATATTTTTACACATTAAAAGAGATTATACACATCGACATACCTGTGTAACATAGTTACCATATTGATCATGAGCAAGATCATATGCAGATTCCATGATCTCATCCACTATTGGTCGACATCGTACGTCATCCGAACAATGCTCCAAAACTCTCTGTAACAAGAGTTGGAGAGATTCAGGTAATCTGTTATTCATCTCCATAAAAATAAATATTTTCCAATTTTGGAGATGCAATAACAGCTGTCCTATAATCTATACATCAATCAATTATACATTATGGATTCAAGTACGAACAAAATTTTCTTTCTGACTCGAACTATTTCCCCATTCTCTAGTAAAATCTGAGTGAATTTTCCAAGTTCGTTTTCATAGTATTCCTTAAGTCACTTTCTCATGCGATTATAATTTGTACAGAGATCACTTCCAAATCTGCATGGAAAATGCCCTGAGCTATTTTATAATGAAATGGTCTATCAGAACTTATACAAAAACTCAGATGTTATGAGGAGCACGTCAACCCAAGAGAATAATGGTACCTGAATGACACGGCAACCGTATGGATGAGTTGATAGTGTAGCTACTTGGCCCCGAAAGGCTGAGAGGATAAAATCAATCTTTGCAGCAGGCACACATTCAATACATTTCTGTATTACGTGATTTCCATTTTGATCCCGTACACATCTCATCACATGCCCATCAAGTTCGAGCACAAGTTCCGTCTTTTGATCAACTTCAATAACCTCTAGTGCCTAAAATGCAACCATTTACATAAGAACCAACCAAGCTGCGTCTAATTTAATATAGTTTGCTAAAAAACTTAAATTTCAGACTATCAAATTAATTGCGCCAGACAACCAGATGTAACTACTTGTCATTCCCAATTGAAAATTGTCCAGATGTAACTCAGGGGAATAGATGTTGCAGTTCAACAGATAAAAGGAAGAGTGCGAGCAAAACAATCAAATCAAGGCTCGAAAAGAAGTCAAATTTTAGGAGAAATAACTCGCTCAAAATCATATGAAGGCAGAGAAAAGCGATCCCCTGCATATTCTAATAAATAATGCAGGATAACAAGAACTATAGTAGATGAATATGTAGAGTTTTCAAATTCATGATTGATGATCAACAGAATGTGAAGTTGCGAAAAAACGAGATTTTTTTCACAAACCTTTTGTATTACACGGCAACCATACATTTGCAAACTTAGAGGAAGCATCTGCCTTGATAGTTGGCTGGCAAGTTCCTTCCTCTGCTCAAAAGTTCCATGTTCAAAGAACTGCAAACACCACATCACATTCCAATTACACATGAATCATGCAGAAGGAAAAATACACAATATCATATGCACCACTAGTTATGTCATTCATAGAGAAACTGAGAAGCCGACCTTCTGAATGACATAGTTCCCAAAGACATCAGTCATCAATTTTGAAGCATGGGGAAGAACTTCCCTGAAAACCAACTCTTTCTCTTCGAAACTACAATTTTCCAACTTCTGTTGTATAAATCGACTCCCATGCTGATCAACACTGATGTTCCAATGCAGAATATGTAAGAATGTCATCGAGGATGACAATTTAGCTCTTTGATACAGGAACATGATAAACAAGATCAGAAAAAATGTACCTGAAGTCGACAGTATGGCCTACAATGTCAGAGAGATCAACTCTTCGGTTGCTGGTGGTTTTTAGTTCTTCAAGAAAAGAATGCTTCCTATGGTCATTAATACTGTCAGTGCCCCTTTGTCCCTGCCACCTAGGATAAGTACCAATGCTCTTGGCTGAGTTCTGAGAAAATCCAATATCATATCGTTTTCCCAATGAATTAGGGACTCCAACTGGAGAACTGGGCATAACTGGACTACCAAGAGGTGGTGATCGAAACTGAGGCACAAAACCCAAATTTGTAGGACTTGCGGGGTAATTACTATTCGGTATCCCTATTTTCCTTGGACTTGGAATGCTAACACTTCCACTTGGGGGAAACTGGAATTTCTGATCACCTGTGTGAGTAGCAGTAGTTGGGTCATTTAGCAAAGTAAAAGATAATTAACTGGTTTACCATCCTACCAGGTGAAGGCAATTGACTACACTGCAGAGGGACGCCATACGGATCTTGCACAGCCCCTTGAATGTATTGCATTGAAAGAGGATCTGGAAAGGAGGGTGGAACAACCAGTCCATGTTGGCCACTGAACCTGTTCAAATTCTGCATAATAGGCCCTTTGGATATGTTTTCCCCGGTCGAAACCCCTGGATTTTGGCCACCAAAACTTTGTCCCGAATTAGCATTAAAATGAAAAGGAAAACCTGTATGAGGTGGGTATCCGGGTAAATAAGGGGGTAGATACGAGGAGCCCATAGCATATCCACCGTATTGTGGATTATATAGACCAGATGCATTGAAATTAGTATAAAATGAATTTGGAGGAGCCATGTAAGTTGCAGTTGTTGCATATAGTGGAGGGTGGGCCCCAGGAGAATGAACAAGTGGTTGCATCTCACTGGAGGTGACCTTGATAGAGCCTTGTGGAGCTGAGTAATTATTAAATGACTGCGGATCGATTCCTTGTACAACTGCAGCATGCTGAGAATGAGTAGTCTGTACATGCAATTCATCCTGCTCATCAAATTTTACTCCCTGTTTGTCTTGATCTCTCTCCAATCTATCAACGATTTTAGAGGCATCTGAGTCCGTGTTACCACCACTCACAAAATCACTAGAAGAATGAGCATCCTTACAAGTTAGTTCATCCTTCTGTTGGGAAGTAGACCCTCCTGAGGTGTCATAAGAAGAATTGATTGGTAGAGACGCCGTTGGACGTTCAGCTATTGAGATTGACACAATAGGAAAATACCTGACTTTGATTCAGGTGGTTTTGAAGCTTCAATGGACAAAGAATCCAATGTCAGGTTCTGAATATCATGATCAAATAGTTCTTCAACATGGCCCGAGGAATGATTCTGGCTAAATACTGGTGAAGGTGTTCGGGGAAAGTCCTCCTGTAAATTCGAAAGTAAACCATGAATAAAAGAAGTCTTATTTCTGGATTCCGAACACTTTGTCTAAATTATGCGACCAATTTACATCTTAGAAAGGTAAGAACAAGTTGATTGCATGATTTTTGTAAAGACCATATGAAATTGTCAGTATGAAGAATGTAGGAGGAGCATGCGATTTTTACAGCACTCCCCTTCTCCCTCTGTCTCTAACCCTCAATCTGTCTTGTCTGGGAGACAGGCAAAAAACTAACTCTGAGAACAAACGGACATATTTAGGCAAACCAAAGAAACCAGGCTTATGATGAAAAAGACTTTTGAAGCATAGCTCTGGTAGTGGCCTTTAACAATTTTCATGAAATATTGGCATATATACACTCAATGTAGCTTTCTATCCACGAACAAGAAGAAACTTTTTAACCAATACAATTGTTCACCATTCATAAGGACTGCTTAGATAGAATTAGGTGGAAACTAGGACTGCTTAGATAGAAATAGGTGGAAACTGCCGGATTAAGATTCTTGGACGTTACTGATAGGAGAAATAAAAATCTCCTCTGATGATAAAGAAATTTGTGAATGGATTTTAAGAAAATGCTTCTGAGCTCATGAAAGAAGTCAAACCTATAATTCCTAAAAAAATAAATATTGCAATGGGATTTCACCAAAAATACACATTCCGAGAGATACTCATTTATATCTGACTCATGATTGATTATCATAAATCATACCTGTATGAGATCAACCAAGCTTTTATGATGACCAAGGGATGACAATGCATTCTGATCAAACATGACACTGCTGTCTACCCCATCATCTGAAGCTCCCTTGGGCGACCTATCACCTTCAGGCTCCTCCTTGTGAGTGGAAAGAGAACTTCCTGGAATATAAACCGACCCACTGCCACCACCATCTCCAGATGGTATTCTCCAGTTATTTCCCGAAACACCAGTCTGGCGTGCAAGGTGAATGTTGCTCCTCGAAATAGTATGAGGGTGAAGCCTTGCGTTCAAATCACTATTTAAATAAGCTGAATACAATGGATCATCTTGCAGCCGATTAACAGACGGAGCATTATCTAAACCACCACTCAACGCTGTTGAGTTGGAGTTGGGGGTATGCTGCTTGTTTATAAGATCACCGAAAGCTGCAAAAGAACCTTCAATGCTTGGAGGTGCACTACCACTGCGGTTGGGAGCGGTGTCACTTCGATTTCTATTGATAGTATGCCCTCTAAGCAGCAATCCCAGTTCATCACTAGCGGAAGCAAAGGAAGCAGTGTCCCTTGATGGTGACCACTTTCCAGTTCCACCCCTATCCACAATTCTCATAGGGTTTTCAGTCGCCATAGTAGTTTTGTTGATGATGGGCACCTCTTGTTAAGCAATACTAATTTTCACATTTCTTGTAATTAGGCAACAAAAAATGTTGCAGTCAGATCATGGATTTTAATCAGAAGAAAAATACAGAAAACTGAAACAAGCAGAAATCTGCAAGGTCAATTATAGATATTATGTATTACTTTACAGCACAACTGATCACAGTCTAAAAATGAAAGCTGCAGTCAAGAACAATGGGGGAATCTATTCTATGATATGAGTTGCTACGTGCCGATAAAGGTAATTAGCACTACAAAGCAAAGACTAGTCTACGAGGTCCAATTGATCGAAAACCGTTCAAAATCATATATGACAAAACAATGGCCATATTTGTGGGTCGAAAGGATATTGCATGACTCTATGCTGCTTGACCATAATTATCAAATGATTTCACATGGAAACAATTCTTATTGAATGATCATGATACTTCCTTTAAATGGAAATTCTTGATCGATGGAGGAACCCCCCTTCTGTTCAATAAGATACCAACGTGGAAGATTGACTCATTTCATACTAGAAAAATTGCAGTTTCTTTATAATTCATCACACACACCGGCATCGATTTCACGATGAACTAAAGCTTCACTGAAACATTCATCAGGATCAAAATACAATTGAGCTATTACGATTATAAAGATAGCATCTCGAAAATTCTAGGGAAGGAAAATAAAACAAACGAAAACAAAAACAAAAAACGAGGAATCCTAGAAAAGACAAGAACTTGAGCCTTGAGCTAAAGTCAGAGCAAGAATTCTAACAAAACAAAACTCATAACACACCGTGAACCAAACCTTTTCCCCCGCCTCAACCAACCGCCAAAAAAGATGGGCAAAAACAAGCCAGAATGCAAGAGTTCAGTGAAAAACAAGACCAATAAGCATAAAATATAAAAATGGAAGGCCTCGCAATTTGAAGTGTACATGATGAAGCGAGGTCAAACAGCTCACCTTCTTGAATTAGAGACCCTACTCCGATCAACAAAAGAATGAAAAACCCAAAATCCAAAACCCAAGAAGAAGAAGATGTAGGAAGAATAAATGTTTAGAAAGAATGAGAAAAAGCAAACACGAAAGAAAAGAGTAGTTTAAAATACATATGTCACTTCGTGAACCCACCACCGTGTCTAAGGACCAACACTTTACTTTCTTTTTTTTCTTCCCTTCTTCACATCGATTCAATTTAAGGTAAAATAGAAATAGTAGAATACGAGATATAAAAACGACTGCTGACTCTGGATAGAAGAAACTAGATGATGATACACACGCTGCTTCCAATTTTGTCTTTCATGATCATCAATCAACATTTTTTGAATATTCAATTGTGCAATCTCGCAATACTTTTATTTCAATGGTTATTGATAGTTTATTGTTTCATTGTTACTAGGCCTGACTTAAAAGAAAACACAGACAGGCTACCAATTTTATTTTTATAATCAATATCTCAAATCTCAACTTAATGGGAGGAGAAGACATTTTTCACGTACTAATATAATAAAAACTTGAATAAAATCAGTATTTTTATTTGGAGAACAAATGACTAATTGCAAGTCATATTAAATTATTTGTATTTAGGGGTAATGGAGATACACTTGCGTGTGGTCTTTACCTAATACCTACCATAGAAAAATAATATAACTTTTCTATAATATTATTTTATTCATGGTGTAGAATTTAAAGAGCATTGACTTCCCTAAAAACACAAGCCATCGCCGTCTCGGTGATTGTTGGGCAAGTGATATCTCTCAAATCCCACCTGTACCTTCCTTTATCAAGTCTCAAAAAAGGAATAACAAAATCTGCACTCCCACAAACCATTAAAATATGAATGCATCTCATATATAGAAAACAAGTATTTTTTTCAGACCAGCAAAACAAGTCCGACATTTCTTCTCCAAGCTGCAACAATCTAGGAAGAAGCTAACAAGGGAAAAGGATGGGTGATGGATCTCTCTGCAACTTGCCATCAGAAAAACCCAGTTTCTTCATCTTTTCTTCGCACCAAAACAGCTGTTCTTTGCTGATTCTGATCATTCGAAGAGCCCTCGACAACACTTTTGCGTCGACAAGACCTAGCAACATCTCCACATCTTCTGCTGAACCCGGCCATGATTTCTTCTTATAGCTCTTGCTCCTCTTCCACAGCTCCTTCAGTTTCATCGCTTTCTGCAATTTCAAGAAACCAAACTCAGTAAAGCAGTAGCAAAACATTGAGTGAGAAGCAGTAGTTAGTTTTACCTTCTCGAGAGAAGATTGAATCTGTTGAACAGGCGTGGCCATCTGGCTCTGACTTCCAAATATACTTCTCACACTGCCCGACTTTTTCTTGTCCATCTTAACAAAATCGCGGAAACTCAAGATAGAAGATTCGATTACTCTGAGGACATCTGTTGCATGAACATTTAGATCTGATGCCTCTTCTCCTCCCGTGGATCTCTCCTCAGACGCTACGACCAAACTCAAAAACACAAAATCAAGAATAGGCCATCAAAAGGGAAGAATAAGATTCAAGTTAAAGAGTTGCATTCCCACCTTGGATTTTGGGAACCTGGAGCAGTTTAGGCAATGATTTTCTTGTTCTAGCAAAGATTTCGGGCCTTGAGCCGTGTTCAAAAGGTTCGTTTTCAATGAACCTCTGCAATAAGACCTGGAACTGTTGGAATTGTTGAGTGCTCTGGTTGTAAGAGGTGGGGCTATCAGGCTGGCATGATATTTTCTGACTGAGCTGTGTGTATTGGCAGTGAAGTGCTTCCCATGTCAAGCATAGTTGAGCTACATATGCGGTTTCTAGATCATTATACGGGTCGTTAACTGGTTGCTGCAAGTGCTCGATTTCCTCTTCGGGCAGCTCGAATCTTCTCAAGGAAAGGCATGCGAGGGGCGAAGCAAGCCTTTTAGAAGCAGATTTCGGGGATGGAGTTGATGGAACATGAGATACTGCATGGTTTAGGTTTAGCAATTCAAAATGCATATTAGCACACAGCATTAGGTGCATCATTGAAAGAAATAAAAGTTGCATTTACATTACTGAGAGATTCTATTGAATCCCCACTAATGCATTTTCTTTCATATATTTCAAATTCATAACATGCTAAAAACTAAGTGAAATGACATGTCAGCGTAATCCAGTTCAAAGGAAAACTTGCTAATTGATTTAATGAACCACGGATCAACCAAACGACAGCCGAATTTCAAGGACATAAAGGACTATCTTTTGTGGGAGGAATAGACGTTAAATATAATGACCTTTATCTCCCAACTTTAATTATTATAATTCAAAATGGCATTTGAGCTGGCCAGTGTATCTAAGATGATATTAAACGAGTACATATGAGCACAATGCACTATCAAAGACAAAGATCGTCAAGAATTTTCAATAAATGCAAGAAACATCGACAATACGAAGGTATTAATAGAGCACATACAAGGACATATTTTCATCTATTGGTGTTTCGAGCCAATTACAACCAGAGACGTGCTCGTATATAATTTTGATACCTTGCAACACCAGCCTAAATTTCTAAAAAATGACCAAACAAGCAGCCACTTTGACACAGAAACGAGAATTTTATTTCCCACAGGTGAGATTTGCTACGGAAGTTGGTTTGTGATGGCAATTGCTCGTATATAATTTTAATACCTATCTTATTTTGGCATAATACGGAAGTCTACCAATTAAAATCAATGTGAAAAGGCAATGCTCTGTGAAGAGTCAAATCATATTTTTATATCCATACAGCAGTTTCAATAGCCAACTCCTCTTTGCGTACCTCCATACTTGGTTCTAGCACACCACATTGAATAGACGGATCTTTTAAAAGCATACAACAGTTAACGAAGACTCATAAGTCGCTGCTTGGGGAAGTTGTGACTCATCAGTTATGGGGGCAAACGATAGCTAGCCATTAAATTGCCAGTTTACGCTCCTTATTTGAAGTTAAAAATTATACTACATATGTTTTATGCTCATTTGAGCATGCTAATTGATGTCCCATACAAAATCCCTACACCACATTAATATTAATGCCATTAGTGTAATCACAATAGGCCAAATTAAAAATCCCAAATACACACAAATAAAGGGAACACCTTTAGAGTTACGGCAACACTTACAAACTTCTTGCAGATGCTGAGAGCTCGAGTGATCAAAAAACAGCATGCGCTCACAGTATATGTCATAAACAGCATCGAAACCAGACCAGAACTGCCTCCCTTCTGCCTCAACATCTCTCCATTCACTAGAGCTGGTCTCCCCCTCCACTTCTTCCTCTTCATCTTCCTCATCAGCTGGAGAAGCTTCCTCAGGTATCAATACCATGAAGCTGTTTCTTCTGAGCTCTTTCAGCCTCCTTTTCACCTCACTCGTGATAAAATCATCATCATCATCCTCCATTTCAGTATTGTTTGAATCGACACTGGCTGATTTATCCAATACATCTCCACATCCATTCTTCGGCTCTTCTGGCTCCGGCACTGGCTGATCTTGAGCAACATTGTTGGGATTAGGCTTGTGGGCATTCCTAAACTTCTTTAGTTTGAAGAAATCCATCACTCATCAGAAGTTGCACCGAGTTTTGTTGCTTTATCTGTCCTGTTATTTTTCACCAGAGCATGACTGATAGATCACTTCCCTGGTATATAACCACAACAGCTGAATGAAAGCTTCCTGCATTTCAAGAAAATTTACATCATCATAATCAAGAATGAATTATCTTCCCTTCTCATAAATTGTTATGCAGAACATAGCAAGAAGCAGATTCTAATCACAGAAGTGTCGCCCACCAATTACCAGATCCAATTTTCAAGCGTAATTTTATTTTTTAGATGTAGTCTTTGCAGCTTAGGACTATTAGTCACCATCACAGCAGAGAAATCTTCATTAATAAAAAAATGAAAGAAACTAATTGACAAAAATGGGAAAAATCATCCGCCGGAAACAATGCCAGATACGAACAACATTTCCTTTTCAACTCATCAAACATTCTGATCCCTCATCCTTCCATCAACCACCCACTCCATATCACCCAAAAAGAAGACAAAAGAACTGAAGGGAACCAAAATGAGAAAACAAGGAAAACGTTTAAAAAATGAATCTTTTTAATGGGTGAATAAAGACGAAGCTCAAAATCACTTACAAAAATGGTGCGCTGCAAGAGTTGAAGACTCCATTCCACAAGAATACTCCCAGTGAAACCCTAGAGTAGGGCGCAAAGAGAGAGGGAGGGAGGAAAAGGGTTGGTGCCAAACTAGAAAGAAATGGGGAGCTTAGATTTTGGAGAAGCTCAGCAGCAAAATGAGCTAACTGAGATTCGGGAATGCAATAAATGCAAGATTTTCAACATCACAGCAGATAAATGAAAATCCCCATCAACAAAGCTTAGAATTTAGTACAGTTATTACTAGTGGAGATTTTTGAAAAAAAAAAATGAAAATGGGCATGTAGTAAAACAAGATGAAATGTGTAGTATCCTACGGTCTTTATGTAAAACAACTAACAATAAGAAGATTATTTCGCAACTTCCAACATAGACACCGTTATTGCTACCACTACGATAATTATTATTTAGAAATTAGACAAATATTAATGTTGTCATTGGAAGTAGTAGACTTAGACTATGGTCTATGAATGAGTAAATTAAAATAAAAGGGATCCCATCCCATCTCATTCATGGCGATGGCAGCAGGGAATATTGTCAGAAAACGCTCTAAACAAAACAAATACACGCAGAGCCCCCAAAACTACATTACGCTATGAATGATGTTTCCCATTTTTTGTCTTTTTTTTTTTTGTGTGCTGATATTACGCACCTGTCCTTTTCTTGGCTACCTCTGCCTTTCAGCAACCTTTTTCCTCTTCCTTCCATCGCATTTTTACCACCTACTGCGTTTGTTTTTTAAATGTGAACCGCCACCAAATTTCTCTAAAACATTAGATTAAACAGGTCAAAAGCAATTCTTCGTCGGAGAGAAAGTCTATCTTTGTAAATGAAGTTGTTGTATATGTGCTTTTAAATGAAGTTGGTCCCGCGCAAATGATATCATAATTAATATCTGCAATGTTGCATTATGAACGGAAGATCTCGTATAAAAAGTCTCTAATATTCGAGTAGCTAAAAGATAATATCATATATATATATATATATATATGTATGTATGTAAGGGTATTAGTTGATTAACACTACTCATACAAGATACATATAAAGTGGGTCTCACATGACACCTATACGTGAGACTCATTATATTTGTGTCTCAGGTGATGGTGTTAGCTTAGTGAAAATGGCCAACCTAGTGCATAATCGATCATCGAATAAGTGACAAAAATAGTAGATCGGATTCATTGGGCCATATGGGTCTAAAAACCATATATCGGACAATGGGCCTGTCGAGAGATCGAGTCACTGGTATAATTAATTAGCCATTGTATACAATCATGAGAGGTCGAATATGCAATATACAATTATGAAATATTAAATGAAGATTCTTTTTGTGTTAATATGCTAACCCTTTTATGTTATGTTCTATGTTGACATTGAGATAGATAATCAACCAAATTGTTCCCCCTTACACTGTTGAATGATGTTAGATGGGTGTTTAGATCCCAGAATTTGGTGGCCCACCAAGCAGCAAGCTTTGCTGGCAATCAACCTTCCGGCCTTTAAAATTGTAGCATGGTCTTTTCTCATCTAATGGTCAACTTGCGCTCCAAGTTTGAAGAAAGAAAAAGAAAATAGAAATATTAGGTGGGTTGCGTTAATTGTTGCATGTTGAAAGTGCACATGTGACGATGCAGCGACAGTCACAGAAACAACTCCTCTTTTTTGGGTAAAAAGTAACAACCAATGTTGACTCTCCCTCTTCTTTCACTTTTTCACTCACTCTTACCAATAAACACTACCAACAGCTGTAATGTATCAACCATTTTTTGCATCTAACAAACAAAACTAAAATGATTTATAAAACCCAAAAAGAATTTGATATATGTATGGCCTACTCCCTCTCCATTCCTCAGACAAAAGCCCCACTTTCTTTAAGACTCTAAAGACAAAATTGTAGAGCACAAGCATAGATAGATACATCAATCAACAGTTCCAAATTCTGTACATTCACTTTTCGATTTCATGCTGTGAAATACAATCTTGCATATATACATTTGAGCCTGGACTTTCATCAAACCACGAATGATTGAAATATTATTTACTTCATCTTTTCTAACATGTTCAGAAAGTATTGAGGGAATGGAGCTCTTAATACCCCAGCCAAGTTGCTGGTACTGGCTGAAACTTCTGTTTTGCATAAGTCAATAGATCGTAGTAATCTGCATCGCCCAAGCAGTCACGAAAATCTGTGAAAAGCCTTTCGAATATCTTCCACTCAACTTTATACGATCTTGAGTATGGATATGGAAGAAATACCTGCCAAAAAATATTCGTTCTTCTTCTCACAAATTGTTGCGCATACAGAAGCAAAATCTCAAGAGAGGGTCACGAATCTATCCAAACAAAGAAGATTTGGACTTAATTGCAACTAAGAATGTCACCTTTGCTTTTCTGAAAAACAAAAAGGATGGAGAGAGAGAATATGAAGAGTTCATGTTGAGGTGGAAGCTTTTTACTAACTGGCTAATGTGTCGTTTGGTAACATCGAACTTCAGCTAAAACTCACAAGATATGTTCAAATTAACTCAGACAAACAAATCTCCAAATAAATAAATGCAAAACTGTTTTAACATTCAAAAGATTTCAACAGGTATGTTTATTCATTTTGATTTCAAGGGACAAACCATATCATGTCTCACTTTAAATAAAAGTCAAATGAGGCATCGGCTATGTTTGCACAAGAATTGTACAAATTAACCAATATCATGTAAAAAGTATGATGACATTTGAGATGTACTTACATCTCCCTCGAGTGCAAGACGTTTAAGTAAATGAAATGTCCGATGATTGTCCTCCAAGTTATCAATAATCGCCAACCAGATCAGTGATGCAAGCTCATCAGCTTTATCCCTTGATTTGCCACAGGCAATAAACTGGTCTGCAAGAACGAAAAATTAACCAGGTAAATGAGTGCCAGCTGAATTTTAAATCAGTATTGAGATTGGTTTTTTGTCAGAGTATGATTAACATTTAAAGTAGTTCTATGATTGTATGTCCAGGATTAAACCCGCCTACCATTCTTAATTCTAAACCCATAATTAATTCAAACTTCATGGCACCATTGCAGCAAAGAGAAATGAATTTTTATCACAAATCTATTACATATTTCATGATGCATTTATCTCCCCACTAAATGCAGCAGACCATCTATGAATGAAGCATCCAAAACAGGGCTAAATAATCACGGAGGAATATTGTTGGAAAGTCATGCTGGAAACTTAATTCTGGATCTTCTATAGCAAACCATTCCTTCAATCACATACCAAAACTCTATATCAAAGACTTGTAACTATCACAAATTTAACATTAATATTAGTAAAAAATTCCCTTTTCCTGGGAAAGATATTCGAATTAACACCAATCTCTCCCTGCTTTCCAATAATTTCCCAATGGCATAGATGTTTTTCAAAGCTATAATATCATCCTTTGGATCTCGTCTTTGACCGAAAGTTACCAAGTTAGCTAATGTTATTGTCTAATACCAAACAACAACTCAGATGGACATAATTAACGAGATTTGAGTGCTAAGCAATTGGATTAAAACACCATATCTTAGTCCCTTCAAGGGTAGCTGAGCTGTGGATGCCCATGTGTACATA
>AYJT01094983.1:0-12256 GCA_001278415.1 Ocimum tenuiflorum | reverse complement strand
TATCTTAATCTCCAAGCTCCAGAAAACTGTATCCCCAAATTCAAAGTTCCAAAAGATCCAAACTTCCGCAACAGTATCTCGCTTGCATCACAATCAAATCACAGACAACATAACATCAAACAAAATTATCAAAAAAATAAACAGCACCACACCCGCACAGGTCTTCTCCTTCGTCAACTTGTAAATCAGAACAGCAATTCCCATCGAGTGAACAGCCTCCGCCGCCACAAACAGATTATCATGATCGTGGACAATTGCACGAAGGAGAACGAGCGCCGCCATGCCGCTGACCACGGCCAGAAACGCCTTCACCTTCGGGGGCTGCCGCCGCAGCCACATCATCGCTGCTTGGATCGACCTCCTCGCCGGCTTCATTTTTTTTTTTCACAAACCTAATAATTCAAAAAAAAACTATCTAAACAGATATAATTTATTCAGGAATTTGCAATTCAGATATCTCCCTGCTGAAAGAGAAGAAATTTGGGGGAAAATTTTGAAGAACGAAAATTTTCCCAGAGAGAGCAAGAAGGCGAGGGCGAAATTATGAGGAGAAAATGGCGTTTGTTGGGATGACTGAATATATAATACGAGTCAAACGTGTCAAACCAGTCCTTTTGTTTCCTTCTTAAATTTAATTTATTCTATACCGTATATTTATATTTAGGTAAAATGTAATTTTTCTTTTCATTTTATTTTTATGCCTTTAGTTTCGTAACAAGTTTATAGAAAGAGCGGAGGTATTCGGTTAGACCGTCTAAATAATTCATGTTAATTTTTGGTTTAAAATTCAGACAGGGGATGAAGTTGGGTTTAGAATCGAGAACCGGCATGCGTTTGGTTTTTGGGGAAATGAACTATTTAGATCCGTTTAAATTATTTAGGCGGTCTAATTAAACTAAATCATAGTTACCATGTTGTGTCATTCCGAAAAATTAGAAGAAAATCCCACTTTATGTTTTTTAGTTAAACGTTTCTAGATTCTCTTGACATCTTTGTGTTAGTGTTAGATTTCTTTATTACATCTTTACACGTTCCTCTAAAATTGTCGTGTTTGGTTTAATTCTACAATATTCAACAGTATTTAGTATATCTTATGAGAAGATATAATTTTTTTTTTGAGTGGGGGAGGAATGATTATTATTAGTATTATATTATACCGTATAATGATATTTCTTTTTTTCTTGTTTGAGGTAAACCGTAAAATGATATACTTCAACCTACACATAGGTTACTAGATAGAATTTCTCTAAATTTTAATTGGGTATAATAATTATATTAAAATTAAAGAAATGATCTGACTAAACCCTATTAAAGTTATAAAAACTGAAAGTGGGACAGGTAAGTTGGAATGACATAAATACGTGAAATGGAATTTATTTTCCACTTGTGAGACTTTTTTAATCCTCTCATCTATGTATAATAATTTCTTAATCTGAACCCAAGCGCCCAAAATGGAACTATTTATTTTATTATTTTAAACCCAATAAACACAAATAAACTGAATATATTAACTGAAAAAACACGAGAAAAGTTTTTGTATGAATCAAAGTTTGAACACAAGAATTCAGGACCCTGACCAAAAGATCAAAGACTGCTATGTTTTTCCGAAACCCACAAAAAAAAAAAAATTAAAATATATGAAGACGAAGGAGCCACGTAAATTTATTATAGAGAAATTATGCAATTATATCCCGAAGTATAATTAATTATGAATTATATCCTAAACTATTTGTTATGTAATTATATCCCGAAGTTTCATTTATTATGCAATTCTATCATCGTTAGTTGATATCGTAAAAAATGGATTTATGTGGTTGTACATCATTTTTTATTATTTAGAAACTTTTTGAGTCAGAATTTACTTTTTTCGATTACTACTATTAAATAACGGAGTCTATAAATAATGAAATACGACATCGTTTTGCTTTGTCGCAATACAATTTTTGGTTACATCACTAAAAATATGGAGATTAATAGCTACATAAGCACATCTTTTACGGTGTCAACTATCGATAATATAATTACCTAACAAATAAAACTTCGGGATATATTGCATAACGAAAATAGTTCAGAATAGAATTGCATAATTCGCTGTACTTCGAGATAGAATTGCATATTTTTCCTTAATTATAATAATCAGAACTCCCAAAAAGAAACCATTTATCCTGAAAAATAAATGCTAACACTCATGCTCATCCAGCATTCTTGTTTGTCCACAAAGGAATCTATTTGTGAATCTAGGAATCCTTTTTCAGCACTCGTCGAACACACACGAAACAGCAGAAGAGGCAACAAAATGATGAAATACATACAAAAAATTAAAAAAAAAAAACAAAATGCAGTGATCAAAGATCTGCTAAATGTCATCATTACAGCATAGGTTAGTATCATATGTACGTACATTTGAAAATAAATCCGACATTATGACCTATATCAGAACTAACCATAAACAAGGTGCTCACAGATAATTCCCAGTCATGACATGTACGTTAAATGTTTATAAAGAGAGAGAAAAATTAGTATGACAACAAAATGCAGCAGTGATATAATGTACTTCCCCCTTCTTTTAGTCAGTCTGTTTTTTTGCCACCAATAACACTGTTCGATGAGGCAGCCTGCACGCTTTGCGACGAGGAACATCCACTAGAAGAACTTCTGTCCGTGAGGCTTGTTTCCTTCCTCGCAATTTTCTTTGCTTTTTTTAGCTTCACAGATGAATCCTGCACGACGACGACATCATCTCACGATTAGCTCACAGCCCTAGTTCTGATTTGCATCCATGCATGGTTTGTATTTACCTGTTCAGATGTTGATCCAGGTGTTTTCAGCTCCAGATCAGTTGTAATGTCATTTGAATCGTCGCTTTTCTCTATTCTACTCTCAACGTCTGATGATTTATTTCTCGGGTCCGGTTTGTTTGACCTCGCACCTTGCTGCATGACTTGAGAGACATGTTGTGTTGACTGTTGTTCGACCATGGGATTGTGGGCCATATAAGGAACATAAGTCGAACAATGATTAGGAACGACTGCAGGGTTTTGGTTCCCGTAGAAAGGGTAGGGCTGCAACGATGGATGCAAGGGTATCGACCCAGTTGCTACAGGGACTGGCATTGGAAAGGGATAGGATGGTGGATGCATCATAACGGAATGATCCATCCCACCCCATGGATACATGGCCCTCATTCTCTGGAGGTACTGAGCATTGAGGTTCTCGATATCAGATTTAAGAGATGCCTTTTCTTCTCTAAGATCATTCTTTTCCTGGGTCAGCTGCTTAAAACAGAAAACAATTGGTCAAATATTTTTTTTCTATGTTCTCCTACGAATAAACAACTTTCGTGAGAAAATCACCTCACGCGACTCCTCAGTAAGTGCAGCGTACTCAGATTTTAATCTTTCAACCTGAGCACTCAAATCCTTAAGCATTTGAACCGTGTCGGAAAGAATAGAGGCTTTGTCATTTTTAGGCCTATCCGGATCTGCAAAGTATGACGAAACATTATCATTACTAGAAACTTCAAAATTTATACATCCAAATGCCAAAAACAAAACGTTTGGTATGTTGGGATGAACAGCAAAACCTCGTCAAACATATCATGAGATAATTCAAGAACAAAATCCCACAAATTTTAATACCAAAATGAAAATATTATGTAAAAGAGCAGCGGTAAAACTAAACTTTTCACAGTAATCAAGAGTGGCAGGTTATTAACTTTTTATATTGATCTTCTTCATATTTCGTTCCTTTTTTACTGCATTTAAATAGATTAGCTTCTTCAGGTTCTCAGACGTATAAAGGGACAAATGCACAGCTCTCGCAAGTTCTTGCATGTTGTACATTCAGCACGCAAGTTCTTGCATGTTGTACATTCAGTATGTAATTACTGAAATTTTTTAAGATTGTCCGCCATTATTAGCATCATATTCTCACAGATAATGAAGACTCGAACTGGCATACAGAACACAGATTGCAGGATGATAGACTTACCAAGGGCATTCCCCAACTCCATGAATTGTTCATTGAGGCGATCCCTCCTCAACTTCTCACGATCAGCCTTTTGAACTTTCCGGGCAGTTACCGTGTCTTTTCCTTCTGCTTCCATTCTAATGAATATTCAGCAACAACAGTGCATGATTAAACTATGCAACATCTCATTCTAACTTAAGTATTACAAAATAAAAAAAAAAAACATTAAACCAACGGAGTAATGCATACAGCCAGACCAACAAAAACTAGCTCAGTTGATCACTTGAGCAAATGCATAACCAATACATGAAAATCTTAAAAATAGCATCCATAAATCGTCCATTAACAAATAACAATAAAGCAAATGAGATTACCATGATTTCCAAGCTAAATCAACATCTGATTGCACAAAAATCTTAGATTTTACGAATAAACATTACAGGCAGAAACGGATAGCTGCAGGCGGACACCATTAGACGCCTATACTAATCCGAAGAATCATTATACATCTAAAAACTAAACAAAAGCTCATATAACACGATTCCGAAATCATACATACACAGGATGTGGATGAAGATATTTTCCTGCCCTAATTGTACACAATCAATTTCTAAATACTCAGCTCCACCTCAATGCGCGCACATCCAAAACCCCCAAAATCCTCAAATTAGCAACAGTTTATTCGTATTTTACAAATAAGAAAGTGAAAAATCCAACCTACAATCAGGATTGGGACGCGTGGGCGGCACACGCCCATCAGGAGCGTGCTGGAAGCTGCTGGAGTTGGCGAGCGGCTGAAAGTGCGAGTTATGATTCAGTTGATCCATGGCAGAAGAATAAACTCTTCAGAGAATCGATTGAAAACCTGAGATTTTGGTGAATTTGGAGAAGATGAGGATTTCGCAGACTCCTAGGCGCCAGTGCTTTGTCTAGACGACATCGCATCGCACTGGGTCGGACTCGGTGAGTGGGGTATGGCGTTATCCCATTTTCATACGGTTGCTTTATATTTGCTCACTAGTCCCTTGACTTTGTGTGTATATCATTTT
This sequence comes from Ocimum tenuiflorum, assembly GCA_001278415.1. Classification (NCBI taxonomy): domain Eukaryota; kingdom Viridiplantae; phylum Streptophyta; class Magnoliopsida; order Lamiales; family Lamiaceae; genus Ocimum; species Ocimum tenuiflorum. Next base: position 7,238 of record AYJT01094983.1, on the reverse strand, counting down.
TGCCCCAAAACTTTTTCGGATTTGCTTATTTGGCTGCCAGCGTGGCAATATTGTTAGACTTTTAAGGATCGGATATGTCAACTAACCTTAAATAATTCGTTTTCGATTTTTATTCCAAAAAAAAAATTGTGGATTATCTATCCGTTTTGTTGGTAATATTATAATTAGGAGGCTAGATAATCGAATGTGATCTTAAAATTTATTATTTAATTTCGAACCATAAATTGGTGGAACAATATTTTTCTCGATCAGTCGATCCTATAAAAATAAAATACAATAAAATAAAATTCTTTGCAATTTAATCATGTATAATTATGATCTTATCGAACCAAACATAAGATTGAATCACAATCTTGTTAAGTAAGGTGTAATCTAGCGAAAAAAATACATAAAAATATCAAATGATTGTGCCATTAAAGGACAATGTCTGCCTACCTTAAGTGACCCCAAGCGTGCAAGTTGATTGTGTTTGAGACCCGTTGGCTCGAAGATGAATCGTAACCACTTGACTTCACTTGCCATCGATTGTATGATTTGATAATACACAACGTTGAAAATCATGATAATAAAAGACATTATTGGGGAGACCGTTGAGGTCTCCTAAGTTCGGAGTTAAAGCCACAATTTAGTATATGGCTTAATCTTCATAGGGAGCATTATATTTTGGTCGAATCCGAATTCAATTATTTCTATCTCATCCTATCAATTGAGTTTCGAGGACCAAACTAATATTTTAAACACCAATCAGAAATTCAACTGTTTTTTTTCAAAAAAATAAAAAAGAAATTCAACTATATTATATATTTTGGTCCATCACCCAGATTTATGCAATAAATTAATTTCCATCGGAGCAATTTGTTTAGAGATTTACCCTAATTTGGGGGATCATTGGTGATATTCTCATAATTATCGAATTTAATTTGTTTTTTTTTTGTTTTGTTTTTATCTCATTCAAACTGATTTCCCCATTTTGACCTTTCAATTGGTGTTTTCCGGCGTTAAAAAAGTCCATTCTGCTGCCTTCACTCCAGAACAGTTGTGTCTTCTCTGATTTCAGTTTTCGGACAGCACTCGAAAATGACAATTAGGGTTTTTCTGATCCTAACTCTACTGATTTTCTCCTCCTCTTTTCTGCAAAGTAAGCATCTTCGATCCAGATCCACTTCATTTCCAATTTCCCGCACTCTGTTTGCTTGTTATCAACGTGTGCATCTTAGGTTTTATTTTTATACGATGGATTCAGTTTCCTTTTTCTCGATTATGCACTTGCACGAACTGCGTAACATGTATACGAATTCTTAATCACTCAATGACGTTTTGGATCAGATCGTGTTTTTGGTCTAATGGGTTTCTAATTTTGATTTTTTTTTCTTTTTTTGTTATATTGCTGAGGATTCGGTTTTCTCGAGCTGGTTTCATGCATATTCCCTCTTTGATTTACCTCGATTATATGTATAAGGATTTGATAAATGCTATTATTGTCGATTTAGCATCCTGGAATACATGTTTATGATTCAATGACCATGATAAACGAGTGTTTTCTTTCACGATAAAGCTCGATTTTTTGCATTCCAAAAGTCTCAATTAGCTCGACAAAACTTTATGCGTTTCCTAAGGGAATTGCTTGCTAAAATTGTTGTTGCCTTTTAGTCCAACTCGCTCCAGATTCCCCTAACTGGAATCTGTATTGATTCATGATTTTTTTAATTGAAAACCTCGTGTTGTTGATTATGTTGTACTGATTTCTGAATGCTATGTGCTTATTAACACTGCCCTTTGCTCAATAGTTGCAAGATGTGAAGAGGACGTTGATGCCGATGTTGATTCCCGTGAGGATGAGGGGGATCTTGGGATTGTTGGTGAGGATGGCCATGATTTCATTGGAGGAAGTTTCAGTCCAGCGCCAGGCGTGGAAACCATATGCGTTTTCCCGAAAAACCCTTCAAAGTGTTAGTTTGCTGGATTTATATTCCTGGCGATCTTTTCGATGATTTTATCATGTCTAATTTTTGCTTTCTATAGTCCCTTGAGTTGTGTCTCTGATTGTTCCCTTTACTTCCTCAGTGATAGCAGCTGGTGAAGAAAGTGAACTTCTTGTCGGAATCAATAATCAGGGTAAGTCTCTGCTAATTTTTTTTTCATTATTCAGTAGACTGTTTTGGCTAGACTTGTGAATCATGGTGTCTATATTTTGTGCTTTATGGATTGGTAAATATGCATAGAGCTGATTTTAGGTTTGTTATATTTTGTATTATCATTTCAGGAGAATCAAGTATTAATGTTATCGCAATCCAAGCCAGTGTTCACCTTCCTTACGATCACCGCTACTTGATTCAAAATCTGTCGGCCCAGGTAGTATTGCTTGCCTTCTTTACAAAATGTTTTAGAGAGATTAATGTGGATGCGTTATATTGCTTGCTCACAATTTTACCAGATAGGACAAATTTTTGTTGAATCGTAATTGTGGTCCTACATGTGCATTGCTTATTTAAATCTTATTTTCATGACGAAATGATGTATTGGAGATCTCTAATAGTTGGTGTACATTATTATTTACTAGGCTTTTAACAACGCATCAGTTGCTCCATCAGTGCAAGCAGGTTTCCCTTATATATTTGCTGTTAGCAAATTCTTACAAGTAAGCATTTTGAAGTTCAAACATATATTGTTCAATTCCGTGCTTTATGTGACTGTTTAGATGTATTTTATGACCTTTCTATCTTTCTTTTTCGTCTTACAGTCTGGTGCATACGATCTTGTTGGAACTATTGTTTATGAGATAGACCGAACTCCTTACCAGAGTACCTTCTACAACGGAACAATTGAGGTTACTGAAGTAGGTGGCATGCTAAGTGTTGAGTCGGTCTTTTTGTTTTGTCTTGCTGTAGCCCTGCTCGGCCTTCTTGGGTTTTGGATAAGAAGTCAAATTCAGAATTTCTCGAAGGTGATTACTCTTTCTGCGATCGTACTCTTTGTTTGTAGCCGTGCTTCAAATTTTGCCCCTTGCATTACATTTTTCTATGTGTATTCCTTAGTTTTTCTACAGTAGTGAGCAGCCAAAAGCTGCTGAAACTTCCCCAGAACCTACCGATTACTTGCTCCTTGCATGTTTTCCCCATATAATTTTTGCACAAAACCGGTCTTATTTCATTCTCTTGAGATTATTAGCCATTTTCTTGTTATTAGGAGATCACCTTCAAATGTTTCTTGTGCATTACAATGTTGCAACTCTGCATGAATTTGCTATTTTCAGAGAGCGAGAGATAGAGAGAGATGAGTGTGTGTAGGTAAAAATTTCCAACTACACCTCCATAGTGTATGCGACCTAGAACGCCCTTAAAGTGTTAATCAACCGATGATTGTTCGTAAAATAAGAAAATAAAATATTAAACGTATGGTGGCATATATTTTGATTATTTCCTCACTCCTTGCAACACCTTCTTTCTTCCGAAGAAATTTTATTGCCTTCATCTTTTCGATGTTCAGAAAACCAAGAGGGTAACAAAGGTGGAAGTTGGAACTGGGACAACTGATGCCAACATGGATGAGTGGCTGCAGGTTTGTAGTACTTCACACATACTTTAAATACATAACTTTTCGAAAAAAATACTTTATTTTCTCTCTCTCGTTTCGGTTCGTACTGAGGCCTAGCTAGGTGGGATGACCGTTAATATGTGAATTATGTACAGGGAACTGCCTATACTCAATCTCAATCCAACAAATCAAAGAAAAAGAAGTAGACAAACATTTTCAGACAGTTAATTGGAGGCCATGGTTTGTAACGAAGCTTAGCGATTCGACATACAAGGAAAACTGGGAGAAGAGGTGAAGTCGTTCGTTCATTAAAATAGTTAGTGTAGGAAGGACTTACCTCATTGTTGTAGCATGAGGAGAAATCTAATATTCTACATTTTCTTTTTTCTCAGAGATAGTTTTAAAAAGATTAACCATTTTATTGCCAAATTTGACTTGGAATGAACTTGAGAAAGGTCTGTTTGCGTGATATTTTATTATGATTTATCTTCATTTTGTCCTGTCAAGTTTTGTAGTGGATACTGTCCACCACACATACAAGGAAAGTCGGGTCCACATGGGCTTGTGTCGGCTCCACTGGTTGGCGAAGCCCATATGGGCCCCACCGGTCGGCGACTTGGCGTTGCCCGCCCCATCACAAGCGACTTTCGCTGCTATACTAATAGTATTTGTCAATCTATTTGAAAATTGAATAATGTTAAAGGAATTTTATTTGGAGGGATTATAAATTTTTTGGGGAAATATTCTATATTAGTGATCAGCATAATCGGCTCTTATGTTGTATATGATAGCACAAAGTTATGCATATGATATTACAAAAAATATACATATTATATGCATGCGTAACTTTACACCAGACATGTATGTACCATATGCAGCACAATAGATGATTCAAATTCGAGTCTTTCTAAAAATGCAAGTGCATTATAGTAACACTATAAATAAATGGTGAGAGTATGACGGAGTCTTATTTACAGAAAAAAAATAAATATTGGTGGGAATTTATACAATATCTTGTTTTGTAGTTTTGGGTTTGAAAATGGGGAATCTGTTGGTGCAATTGTTCATCTTTTTGTAGCAATTGGATTTGTTGTGAGAAAGGGCCAAAAAAAGAAAAAAAAAAACTTTTTCTGATGATGAGATTAGAGAAACGCATTATATTTTAATTTTATAATCGGCTGACGTGTATTATTGTATAAATAATGTTTTTTTTTGGCAAAATTATTTCGGCGATTTAGATGCTTACTTGTGACGTGAAAAGCAGAAATTGCGTACCGCGCACTCCGCGTACACTATAAGAAATTAGCTGCAAAAAATTCAACTGACACTAACTAAAACTGCTCAACTATTATTTTTGAATCATTAAAAGTTTGGAGAATTGCAAGAACACAAAATTTCCCTTTAAAAATATCATATCAACACCACCTTTTTTAGGAATTTATTTATTTATACAAATTAATTATCATCTTAAAAAGTGGGACAATTCTAAAAAAAAAAATAGGAGGTCTTCCGTTAGACCGCATAATAATTTAGACTGTTTTGAGTTTAAAATTTAGGGAGTATATGAGTTTAGAACGCAAGTTTTTGTCAAAAGAAAGAAAAATTATAATAGCGATCGCAATTAAATAAATTTTACGGCATTTATAATCACATTTTTTAAACTAACTACAATATTAAATAAACTCAGACAGATGTCCCCATATAGACTCGAACCTCTTACTTTTAAGATTATGAGAAAAGTGCTTACCACTGTACTCCAATGTGGTAGACATTTATAATCACATTTGAATTCGTAAATCGTAGGTATACAAAGAGAATCAATAATCACGGTCAACTTAATTGGAATTTATTGAACTTAGTTCGTATGATAATAAGAATGATCGAAATGTACTAAGCCACTTAAATGCCATTAATATTAAATTGACACAACTTTTTCGTACTGTATAGTTCATAATTCTCGTATAACAGTGTTAAATTAGTCGCAAAATTTAGGGAAAAATATTCAATTATATTATAAATTATGCATCTTTTGTCATATATAATGCAAATTATTCAAAATTTTAAATAAATATACAAACTATCAAAAATTGTTCAAATATAAAATGATTTCAATTTTTTTATTCCAAGACGTGAGTAATTTGTATAATAATTGAATATTTTTCGTTAAAATAGATTATGTGACAAAATTGACATGTCTTAATATTAAGTGACGTGGAAATGTAGTGTGGAGATTCAAGATTCTGATGCCGGAAAATTAAAATTGTTCTATATTTGAATATGATACTTTATACATTTATTTAAAATTTTAAATAATTTGTATTATTTTTTACAAAAGATGCATAATTTGTAATATAATTGAATATTTTTTCCAAATTTAACGAGAAACGAAAGATTTGCAGACTTTATTTTTTTCTTTTGTTAAAATTGTACCTTTCGTTTCAAAGACGTAAAACAGAAAAAGAATAATTAGATTGTAGACAGCAGTTTATCGTTTATTAATTTTAGGTAACTAACGCCGTTAGACACGCCGTCATCTCTCCGCCTCCACTTTCCCACCTTCAATGGAATAACTACTGAGATGAATCAGCTCTCTCTCTCTCTGCATATGGAATCATGTATTCATATCATATAATTAATATATAATTTCAGCTGCTAATATTTGCATCCATATATTTTATGCATATAAATCTCTCACTCTTCCACACTTTTGCACGCCTCTTTGCTCTTCTCTAGGGTTCTCCACTGCTGAAAGCGGCTCTGCTCGATCACGTAAGTTCCTTTGTTTGTTGTTTATTTTCATGCCGAGAATTGATCTGATTCCTGCTATTCTGCGAAGTATTTGAATTTTCTAGAGTTTATTTGTTGCTGTTTTCCTGGAATTATGGTTGAAGATTGAGATGATTTTGATTGGAAAACGTGCACATAATGCCAAAAAATATTTCTGTATTTCTCAGTTGTTTGAGCAATGAATTCAGATCTCAATAAACCCATTTCAGGGGGAAAAATGGTGCATGGGAATTTGTTTAGTTTTTGGAACATTTTCTGTGTACACGAAGTTCACTGTCACTGGTACTGCAACCGAAATTTTGCTTGTGTTGTGATTGCCCTGTGGTTTTACTGTCTCCATTGGATGCAGCTGGTGAGGTCTGTGAATGATCTTTAAGAGTCTATCTTCATTGATATTTTCTTTTTGTTGATCTGCAAGTTTTTTAAATGTGTGATAATGGATCTCTGGATGCGTTTGATTCTCATAGTTGAAGGTGCGGATGATAAGCGAGAATGAATTTTATCGATCGCATTTTGTGTGTTGTTTCCGATATAGCTCATTGTGGTATTCTTTGGGTTCAAATTTTTGCTTGTTTGGTTGAGTTTGGTATAGTGGAGCAATTTTTCAGTGGATGGCCTTAATTTACTTGGGAGAACATTGCTTGTTTGCTATCATAGTTAAGTAGGTTATACCATAATGAGTCTCATTTCTCCATCTCCAGCGAGTTAATTTGCTTTGTTTTTGTCATTGATATTATGACAGACATGAAAATAGAAGGAACAATATGTGCATGGATTATATTGTGATTTTTATTTGACAGGGATTTGTATTTATTTAGGGTATTTAATTATTGTTAGAGATAGATTAGGATTGATTTGATTTTTTCATATAGGCTCTATATGTACTGGACATTATTTTTAGGAGGTATCTCCTTTGG
>AYJT01094978.1:0-11573 GCA_001278415.1 Ocimum tenuiflorum | reverse complement strand
GTTCCACGGCTCGAAGGAGGTGTTTTTGTCTGATCATTTTGATATTCAGAGCGCTGATACTATTGAAGGCAAGTGTACTGTGCACAGCTTTAAGAGCTATACTAAGCTTGACGCCGTTGGGAACGACGACTTCTTCTGTCGTTTCGAGTATAATTCGTCTACCGGTGCTTTCAATCCTGACAGAGTGGCCGTGTAAGTTCAGTTTGTAGCTTATCTCTGTCTTTCAGATGTTGAATCGCTAAATATAGTAAAATTTCAGGCAAATTTCTTTTAAATAGCTATTCGTGGCGTCCTCATTCTCTGTTCTAAGTTCGATAACTAAACTGAGCTTGATTGGGATTCATTTGAGTGACAGTTGAAGCAGTTGGTTCTAATTTCCATCATCAATTAAAGTTGTGGGAAAAGTTATGATCTTTTTAAACAATAGTGATTTGACGCGGGTTTAAAATAGTAAGATTGATCCCTAGAATGTGGTCGGGTTATTGATGCATGCTTTGTCGAATATGTTTGATTTTTCTTGCTCATTTTTCTTTGGCAGGTATTGTAAATGTGAGATGCCTTATAATCCAGATGACCTTATGGTTCAGTGTGAAGGATGCAGTGACTGGTGAGTATATACCTAGGAATCAATGTTTTGGCATGAATATGTTTTGTAATAATTATTGTGAGTTCGGGTTTTGCTGCATTCAAGATACATCTTTAGGGGCCATCAACACTCGTGTGTACTTTGAGGAGTTTCCTCTATTTTCATTTTGTTGAGTTTATAGTTTTAATCTATGCAATCATGATGCATTTTGAGCTCAATGGCTGTTATGCGTGTATTTTTCCAGCTTTTGCTATTCTGAGAACTGAGCTGATTCTGAACTTTTTATTATGGATACTGCTTTGTGGTTCCTTCAAATTCTTTTGACTATCTGCTGAGCTCATCTATGCACCTATATGGCAAGTTTTCTTTTTATGTAATACATGCTTTTGGAAGCTTAAATTTCCAGGAATGAGTGAGATTCTATAAATAGATTGTTTTTCATTTCATGTGCATGAACAAATTGATATCCTGTTACTTGCATGAAAACGGAAAGTAGGTCAAATTAAGATAGGAGCTAATATGAGGAGAAAGTGTTGCATCATATGCCTAATCACATTCAGTCATGTCTAATTAAAAACAAAACCCCTTGAAGTATCATTTCCTGCATAATGGTCAGAAAAAAATTTAATGGTCGGCCAACCCCATGCTCTGTGAGATTTACATTTATGCAGTGCTATCTCCTAATATCAGTCGTCACAACAGGAAAAATATGTGTAGCGGGAGTGACAAAAAACAAGACATAGGGTGGTTAACTAGTTAGAGCGAAATTACACAGAATCCTAAAATATGTCTACTTGACATAATTTACATTCTTTGAGCAAACTGTCAGAAAATTAAATTTGTGCCTCAGTTACATTCTTTAAGATGTGCTTCTTGCACAGTATGTAGGAAAGCTTTGATGTCGCCTAAACTATGATTAGCACTGTAGTCTGGGTTTTTGATAAAATGCCTTGAGGTGTATAATTGAAATACAAACTTTAAACTTTTGACTCAGGTTTCATCCAAATTGTATAGACATGACTGCAGAGGAAGCCAAAAGACTCGATCACTTCTACTGCTATAACTGTTCCTCAGAAGATCAGAAAAAATTACACGATTCTCATGTTTCCGCCAGAAATGCTGACATGAAGGTAATTCAATGACTGCTGATTACTTTCCATCTCAAAAAATGTTCACTTCCGAAATTTGCTTGTGCTTTCAAGTTTCAAACGACCTATCATAGCATCATACATAGTTCACGGATTTGTTCTCAGGTGGAAACAAAGCGCCGTCGGAGGTGATACATGTGGTGCTATGGAAGGTTTTTGATTCCACATGGATGCAAGCAATAGACATACTGAGGCAGCAGTTGAAATTTGTACTATGATGCAAGAAGGCAGAATCTATACGGGGAAACTCGTGATGTCTATATTTAGTTTGAAAGACAGTCACCTCGTTTCGTCCAGAGGTTGAGGATCTGTTTGGTTGCCTGTAACTTATATGATGTAGATTCTTGTCTCGTCCTGGCTTTCCAGAGATCCTGTCCCACAATCCGACTGATTCTCAACTTACATAAATGTGTATGTATCTGTTTGTTGGTTTGTTTGTATCAATTGGAATCAGTTATCAATCCTGCATTGTCAGCATATATTCATTTGGCCCTCGAATTTGCTTTTCTTGTTCTCTCTTCGAGTTTCAGGATACACAAAGTTGGTATGCTCAAAGGCATAGGCGGTTCTACACTGGGCTTACGAGGTAGGCCCCACGGCGAATCGAGAATTTCTTTAGTATGGATATTTGATCGGGAATTCTTAGTGAAAATTGTAGTGATATTTATGTTATTTGAGCCTCCCACAACAAATAAAATGTCTTTCAAGTGTAATATTCAAATTGAAGCCCTCACGACACTCAATTTCTACACCTGTCATTGCTCAAAGGAAATGGCTAACAGGAGAAAAAGTTCGATCGAACCAAAATTATAAAACTCGATAAGCTCTAGTCAATTGCTTGAGTAGAATACAGTATGTACGTCGTATAAGGAGTGACATAGGTAGTTTTTTCAATACTACCTAATGGCCAACCTATTTTCTGTATTTTATGCCTGCAAGTATTACATATGACTGATTATTCTTTTTCATACAAAGGGACTTAGTAAAGCAAAATGAAATTAATAGGAATCAAACATTCTAATAAATGTCTAAAATCTAAATTATTGCAACTAATTAAAAAAATAATTGAGGAATAATATTCTAACTTTTAATTTTTTTAAGTTAAAAAAAAATCCACGCGCCGGCGCGGCATAGTATCGAGAACTCAAAAATTCCAAAAATAAAAAAATCGCATATTTGATTTTGCTTTTTTAAATGTAAAAAAAAAAAATCAAGAAGCATAAATTAAAATGTAAAAAACAAATTCCGTTGCCGGGACTTGAACCCGGGTCTCTCGGGTGAGAGCCGAGTATCCTAACCAACTAGACTACAACGGATTACTTGTAATCAATGAAGTGACAATAATATTTATTAATTCATGTGAGCAAAAAGACATTTATTTTTATAGAATACAAATTTCCACTTTAGCCAGTATAAGTCTCGCTGTTAGCCAGTACATGACTATAGGCTCTCATTATTTTGTATTCAAGGAAAATTGAAGTATTATTTGTTGATAATTTTTTTAATTAATACAATCCTTTAAAATTATGGGATCCTCTTTTACAAAAATGCAAGACATTGAGATGTATTAACTCCATAATATTTAGCTGACATCCAACCTTATATAACATAGTTTATTGCAAACCATAAAACATGTACATAAATCAGCAACTAGGCATATTTTTTTTAACTAAAATACAATATAAATAATAAACACACGCAGATGTCCCTACAAAGACTTGAACTCGTGATCTTTAACATCATGGAAAAGATGCTTACCACTGCACCCCGATGTGATAGACGCAACTAAGCATATTTCTTGTATACACATGTAATTTAGACGCATAGAACAAGGCAGGTAGTACAAATTTCACAACAATCAGTGCTACTACTCCAGCACAGCAAAGAACTATTCTTCTGCTCCATGTTATGAGAAATTCAAGTAGTCAATGAAATTCAAGAATAATATTTTTTCATAGAATTGAGGAACATCTTCTCCTGAAGAAATCAAGGTAATCCGATATGGGTGCTTAATTTTCTACTGTCAAAACTTTGATGGAGCTCCGGAGTAACGACTAAAATGCCGAATCAGTGTTCTTACTCTTCCCCAGCAACACGTCTTTAGCTTCATTAATCTTAGAAGCAAGGTAAGTGCTACCACCCGCATCGGGGTGATTTGCTACCATCACCTTTCTGTGTGCTTCCCTTATCTTCTCTGGAGGAGTGCTTTCCCTGATGAAGATAATCAACAACTCAACATTGGGTAGTCGGAACTCTTATACTGATTATTGGACGTAGAATTTACATGAAAATTTGTATTCACAAACAATGACAATCATGAATTCACAATCAGGATTACAATACAAAAATTGAGACGAATAAAAGGGGGAAAAATGACAAGTTTAAGCCAAGTTCAGCTCTCCTTGAAACTTTCTTTCAGACAGCATATTGTACTCATACAAACCTCTGAATGCGTATGTTGAACCATTGGAGCTCAACACTCACCAAATAAATAAACACGCATAATCACAAGTTCATTATTAGCTCACCATAAGTCGTAACAGTAAAAAACTACTGATTAATAACATGTTTAAACTGAATTGCAGAATCTAAACGTAAGAATCAAGAAGAGATACAATATAATTGCCTTGCTTTGGCCTGGTTACTTCCTGCATCATTTTTTGCATGGAACTTGCACACGAAGAAAGCCATTTTTTTAAGAATTAAATCATTACAAAAAAGAAGAGACATAAATATGAAGCTTGAATCGGTTCAACTAAATTCAGTTTGAAAGAGCAAGTGACCAACATCTCTGTGAAACCTTGTTATGCAAGTTGTTAAGACCAACACTTTGAATAGTCAGTTAAAAGTCATTTCTACGAGCAACATTTTGGCTGGTTAATGAACACAGCTAGGTTCCATGACAAAATGTAAGCACAGACGAAAAAGAAATTCACCAACTGAAGTGGAGTTACAAAACATTCATCTCAACAGTCATAAAAAAGAAGGATTCAACTTACCTTACGCCAAGAATAAGTGCCGCTTCCCTGCGAGTCATTTTCGGTTGGAAACCTCCCTCATAGTACTTACGCATTCTAGCAGTTGGTGGTCTTGCCTTGAACGCTTGCCACGCCTGAATGCTATATTTACCAGCTAGGGCAGCAGCAGCAATAGCAAGTCCGGCCACAAACGGTGTGCCCTGTTGAATTCATCGGATCTCAGTTTGCAATCAGTTGGATAATATATACGATACGATGCTATGACATCAATGCGTGACTAAGATAGTCAGCTATGAACAACAACCATACATAACCAATCAAACAAATTACGGTCGTGCTATTTTTGGTGATAATGCACAAGCATAAACTTCTAACCGGCTGAAAAAACGATTATCAGTACACATAATCCGATTCTTACTAACAAGAATTATTGAAAAATCATTACCAACTATTCAAATAAAGATTAACGCATTCATTGCACTACACGTGTAGACGATCAATCAAGTCAGAACCTACTTGAATGCGATGAAGTATTACTTTCTTTTGATAGTATTCTTAATATGACAGCTTCTCACGGAGCTTACAGTAAAATTTACATTCACATTTTCATCTGGAACACACGTAAAAAGCTAATTTAGGAGCCAATCAACCACGAACACCAACGATATAATTTATTGAAATTGAAAGATAAATAAAAAAACCTAAAAACCACATCTTTAGGAGTCGATACAAAACCAAACCAAACCAAACCACTACAATAAAAGATTCAATAAGCTCGTAAAAAGCGTATATATTCATCCTAAAAGGTGAAGTTTTTCCTAGAAAACCGATAACCATTGTAAATGGCTTCCTCGATTCAGGTCCTTCAATATAAAAGTACGAAGAAAATAAGAAGATTGGAGGGGCTTACCATTTCGGATTCCAACACTTTAGAGATGAAAATTATGAGGATTCAACATACAAAACTGCTATTCCTTTATTGAGAATTGATGCAGCGCACTAGGGTTTCTTTATTGTGAAATGCGAATGAAGTTTTCTTTTTTTTTTTTTTTCCAGTGGCAATATGGGCTGAATATCGATCGAAAAAGCAAATTAGCTAAGGCATAATTTATTTTTTCTCCACGTGAGCTGCACGCGACATTCTTTTTTCTTTTTGGACTAGCACGCGATTTAGGCGTTCAATTTTCATGTATTTTCTATTTTTTCTGGGTTTAGGTATTGAATTATTAATTAATCATCACTTTTAGGTTTTCTAATTTGTCACGTGCATCGGATGCGCAGCTATATATAGTCGTTGTTATTATTAATTTATTATTAAATAAATAAATTTATTAATTATTATAAATAAAAGAACATAGTAACAATGATATAAAAATATTTTGTAAGAAACTTGTTACACAGTTAGTTTATATTTTTTATAGGTTATTTATATTTAAGGTAACTATTTCTTTGAAGGAAAATTTGAAAGTATTGCTTTAATATATAGATAGATTTTATTTAATGTGTGGACATTACTTAAAACTTTATTTATATAATGTAATCAGTAGGAATTTTCTCTATATATCTTGTAGATATTGTATATCAGAAAAGCATGTTGAATGGTTGATATATCACACTTACATGCATATCTCGCAACATTTTGCTAAATACTCATTTATTATTTACTTAAAAGAATGAAAAACAATTGCGAAAAGTAGGTATAAAATAACATACAATTTGGAAGCCAAAAAATTCTTTAAATATTTTTCAATTATTAACTATGAAAGAGTGACCCATTTCACTGTATAAAAATTACATTCAGATCACATATTATATCTTCAGTTCTCCAGTGACCAAGATGATGACATTCATCATTACCATAAATATATGCACATCAAATAGACATCCTCCGATTATCTGCTTATTATAAAAAAATATTTAAAATTTCTTGAAAAGAGGGGAAATTTCGTGTACTATCCACGACACTTAGGTCCCTTTGTGAGCCTCATCAACTGCCATCACACCATCATAGAATTTGCTCGAAGTTCATAAATAAGGAGAAATCTTATTAAACCTCACAGACAGCAGGAAACCAGAGATATTCAAGATTTTGTGAATAGATGAAGCATCATATATCTCAAATCCTCAATCTACCCAGTAATTTCATCTTATATTCCTCGACTTCCTTGTACTCCGTGGAATCTGGGGTGGCCTCTATCGCCGGTATTGCTCCAGCTTTATGTAAAGCGTTGATGGCTCCATCTGCAGCAATTGCGCAAAGCTAGAGTGTGAGAAAATAGTAGCCATTAAAACGACATGTTCTACTAATGCATATGCATCGTATTCGGTGTACGTACATTATGTTGTACCAAAACTAACAGGGTTACATGGGGGACATCTGCAAAGCAGCAATACAATGTAAACATTCTTGGTTAAATAACAAGAAAGGAAAGAGATAACGTTTTTCTCATGTGAGTAACTGTAATGTCCCAGCCCAAAGTAGGGAGTGAGCACCGGAGCATAGGGACAATAGAGAGTGGTCAAAGTTCCAAGTGTCATGTGAACAAAGGGGACATGAATAAACCGAATCAAGTTGTATAGATGAAGCGATCTTGAAGAATATGATATATGCTACAATGTATGAATGAAATTGTGTAGTTGATGAGAGCTGTAGCATTTAATATGTGCTTCTGAATCTCATTCCACGAAAACCCTCAAAAGTTGATTTTGCTTGACCTAGATTAGAAGGGGGATGGTTCGTGGGATCCGTCATCCCACTTCCACCACGCTTAACTTTGTGGTTTTCAAAGAATGAGGTTCAAAAAAGACAATGTGTTATGAGTAGAACATATCAAAGTTTTAAAGCTCTCCTGGACTATATAATCTCATACTTATATAGTCTTAGAACCCCTTATTCCAGTGTGGATTTGGTTCATTTATGCCCCTCTTCAGTCACTTGAAAGTCTAACATTAGCTGCTCCTTATCCGTGCTTATGCACCAATGGAGCATGCAATCACTCCCTGCCTAATTGGTGTATAAATGAAGAGGGGAAAAACCTTATATTTGGACGAGATAATTTGGAATCCAATTAAAAAGGAGCATTTCCAATCATAGGCCCATATTAAAAGAAAAAAAGAAAAATATAAACCTGACCTGATTGTGAGATGGCAGCTAGAGCTTTCAATGCTTGCTTCCGAGTGCGGTCATCTTTAGCACCCGCCAACATTTTTACAAGCTCCTCGACACCACCTAATTCAACTATTTTCATTCTTCTTTTATCTGGCAACACCAAGGAGCATAATATATTCAATATCGCAATAACGGAGTACAAGTTGGCCCACGCATGCTAGAATAAAACACAACATGTTATGTACCACATATGACAATTTAAGAAATTACCATCTATTGCAAACCGTGCCAATCTGGATGCCCCCATTCTTTTGAATAAAGGATCCTTCACTTGTAAAAGTTTAACAGACTGCTGCATCACATTTTCTCCTGCAGAAGGCCAAAATTATAAACATCTGAGTTTTGAATCTTGATAAAAATAGCTGAATAACTAGTCTTTTCAACAGACATACCCATATATGGGAACAAGTTGTAGCCAATGAAAGTTGCAGTTCCAGCAAAAAATAGCTTCAACAGCCACCCGATTTTTCTTTCCGCATCCTCTTCCAGTGATTTCTGATCCAGAACTACAGAAGATTTATTTGGTATGAAAATATACATTAAATACGAGAATCTAAATTATATAAGAGGACCATGAACAAACACCTCCCACCACAGCCTTTCCTAACAACACATCCTCATTCACTTAGCTCATCTATCTTTGTTGAGCGAATAAATGTATAAACTACCCGCTTGCATTTACAGATACGGAAGAGCTTAGCAGTCATCCAAATTATATTTATTTTATCCCATTCATAATTGCTGAAGGAAGAGCTAAGCAGTCACATATACTTTGTTTTACTCATTAATATTTTAACTCGAGCTATCACCTAAAATCAAACATTACCAGAACCTAAATGTCGCAGCATTATTTCAAAGTTGGAGTAATATTAAGTACATTCATACATAAAACAGCAACATGTTTCAGTACACGTCAACTGCTGCCAACATGACACGCAGTTTTTCCAAATCTGATGTTTAACTGAAGCTGAAACAAAATCATATTTAAACAAAAGGAGTCCCAAAGAGAATGCACATAATCCTCCGATTTCCTGATTTCACCTACAATACACTGCAAGTAATTGTCCATGAAAATAACTTAAAGGAAATAAATTTTCCAAATACCAAGTTATGGAACACAAAATCCTTTCCACTGAACCATAAAGAAGGAGGCTTCAGTGATCACCTACCTCTTTTAGAGGCTAATGAGAAATTTCGACTCTGTATATTCACCGCATTCCTTCTGCACAAGTGCTGCATTTCCCTCAGTAAACAATAGAATAAGAAAAAAATAATTATAACTGCATTCTTAAAAAGCCACAGTCAGTTGAGTTTATTCAAATGCTCCAGTTCCACAAATTCTAAAGAGAAAAAAAGGAATATCCCATGCTCAATAAAGCAATTAAATGAAGGGTTTATTCCGAACAGTAATCAAACTAACTATCAAAATCTACAAACCAACCAAAAAAAGAAACAACAACATTAAATCGAAGGCGAACATAGAAAGCGTAGCTTGAAGAGTATTTCGATTTATCAGTTAACGAGTCCATACTCGATCAGCCAAGGTAAGCGCAGAACTCGCAAACAAAATACAAAGAAACACACACAGAGAGGATTGTGCAATCATTAAGGTATAGTACCTTCAGTCCCACATCTGTCTGCGTGTTTCCATTCTGCAAATACAAAAATCCGCGCTGCGTGGATTTGGGGGTTTTGGCGATTGATGTGGAGTACAACAGCTTAATTATGCGGTTCATGATCCCTAGCTGAGACTGATATTAATGGCGGCGAAGAACAGCACTCGCCATTCCTTCCCAATTTCAGCACGTATTAGCGAAAAGCTAATCAATATTATTTTGGGACTAGCGAAATGTACATTGGATTTGATCAAATTTCGGTGTATATTCTCTCTTATTAGGTTATCAAGGTCTAAAGATATTAATAGATTTGCATTCTAAGGTTCAAATTATATTAATATTATAATTTAAGTGCATGAAATAAACAAATCCGCTGTCGTCCAGCGGTTAGGATATCTGGCTTTCACCCAGGAGACCCGGGTTCGATTCCCGGCAACGGAAAATAATTTTGTACTTTTCGTAAAGGTAAGAAGAAGTAATTATCATTGAAGAAGGCTTTTTGGCACAAATCACAAAATGGTTGAGATTTACTTATTTTTGTTACAGACCTGGCTGTTGGTTTGATTCTTGAATAGGACAAGACCCTCTCGCTTCACATGATATAAAAGCATAAAGGACAGCATTCCCGTATAAGACCTTAGAATGTTTGATTACTTTGGAGTCCTTTATTGATGATTACTTATTTTTGTTACAGATTATTCATCTACGACGCTACGTACGAATCGGTATGTATGATTTTCTTGCAATAATATTTGACATGAGGATTCATGGATGAAACAGATGTGACATACAGTGAATATTATATACCTGTTATTCTATACAATACTAATTTCACTCAAAATTCACAATGCTTGTTCTCCAATCATTGAATCGATGCAGAGCGCAAAAATATACTTAGTTGAGGTTACATACACTTCAACTAATGAAAGAATGGCACCTGCCATTAGAGGAAAAATAACAAGCAGGTAATGATGGTGAGAGATGACGATTGACGAAACTCCTGCAAGAAAATGCAAGATTATTTAAAATTTGCACCAGCATTTCCAGTTAATTCGGTTTTGATCATAGAAACCTGACCTTATCCGCAATTGCACATCAAGTAAAGGCAAAAATCCTATCTGAAATATTTGCTCGGCAAATAGGACATTCTGAACATGCAAGGGAACATGACTTGCATACTGCAGTAGTAAAGTGAAATGTCCATAGTGTGTTATATGTCTGAGCTACAAGAACAAGATTTAAAAAATAAACTTACAGCAAAAATGACGACATGGGAGAAGCATCGCTGCACTAGGTGACTCGAAACAAACTTTACATACATGAGAATTCGCTTCACCATTTACGGTGTATCTCATTTCCTTCTCCTTCATTTCCTGCATTTGAGCCTGCAGGAAGAAATGTGCAGAGGGAAACAATAAGACCACTGAGTCGTCATTGAGAAATAGCTAGTTGGTAAAATTACTGCTGCACTCTTTCGTATGAGGTATATAGATATACATGTACTTTTCTACCACACATTTCTTCTCCACAAGTCTCAGAATAAATTGAAATTTAAAACTGTTGAGAAATCAACCAGCAGGCAGTGAACCAAAAACTAATTTGCACCCTCAGAGAGTTTCTAATTCCTGTGCGGACGAAAGATAATTCAATGAATGAGCAGAAAATGGGAATGCAATCAGAGGAAAATATATTGTGAAAACATGAGATGGTGATTTAAAAGCATGAAATGGCAGTAATTAGTAACTTACTTTTAGGCGGACAACCAGGGATTCTTCTTTGGGAACTTCTGAGTGTGGTATCGAATTATCTGAAGTTTCCCTGTTTTTGAGTATTGGATCCTTCTCAACAGGGACTCCTGATTTTGGAACACTTATCCGATCTTTGTCCTCATTTTGTCTTTCGTTTGTGTTTTGTTCTTGCATAACATTCCCCTCTTTCTTTAGCTGAGCAACAAGCACCCACATGTTTGCTAGATCATTCTCTAGGGCTGCCTCCCTCTTCTTTGCCTCTTCAAACTTTTTCCGGTACTCATCTTCCACAACTTCCTTCTCAGCCAAGGCAGCCTCAAGAGTCGCC
>AYJT01094974.1:0-11018 GCA_001278415.1 Ocimum tenuiflorum | reverse complement strand
GCCTGCTTCATCGCACTCCTCTGCTACTTCATCCAAATCGTTATCAGATACCGCCGGGCCGCCAGAGACGAGCGCCCCTCTGCGGTCGAGCCGGGAAGCATGCGCTCAAAACGCATTCAGACGTTGCTGACGTTAATCGACGAGAAGGAGGATCTGTCGAGACGAGATAGTAAAAGGAGGAGGCTCGAGAATTCGGTGTCCGAGAACAATGGCGGGATCGATCTGGAGAGGAATTCGAAGAGGAAACACTCCTCGCGGAATAGCTTCAACGCGAGGAGTTGAGGATCGATCGAGAGCTTCTGTTTTCTATCGTGCTCATACGAGATTGAAAGACGACGAGGAAGAAGTCGTGGCAACTTTTTTAGCTTAGTTGATGAGTTGATTCTTTGCTCGTCTAATGACATTTTGGAAAATGGTGCATATGATCACTTATAAGCAGTGGAAATTGTATATAATACAGAGGTATAATAGTTGAAGAAGAGGGCTCAATATTTATATATCTGACTTTTTAGTAGCTTTATATATAGTTTTTTGTTTTTCCTGTACTCTCTCTCTCTTTTTTAAGGGAAAAAAAAACATAGTAAACTAAAACTAGGGAAATAAAAATAAATACAACAAATATTAAAATAAAAATATAAAGTTTCAATTATTCAATCTTATACACACCAGGGAAATTCTATGATGCCCTCGTGGACAGTGACCACGTACCCGGTATAGAAATTTCCTACACACCACCTAGTATAAGCTGCAGCCTGCGAGGTAGCTTAACTAAAACTAAATATCCAAACTTTATAAATTGATTTATTAATACATTAATTATGTGATGCATAATAAAGTTCGAAAATATCTTTTAGTTCAAACTGCATAATACACACATATGAGTATCAGCAGCTTGATTAAAACTAGAAATCACTACTTTGTAAATTGATTTAAGGATACAAAAAAATATATGATTTGGACAAGGAAATGCTATAATTTAAGAGGGCGATTTAGAAATAGTCATTTTGGATGTGCAAATACAGTCAAATGTATAAAAACATCCACATTATACTCATTTAACTAAAATATCTTACTTTATATCTTGTTTTTGAAAAAATCTGATTATTTTCTAAAAAAAATTAGGCTTTCTCGTTGTCCGCATGCATTTATTTCAAGAGGTTGACCTACAAATTGAAGGAAATGGATATTTTTGAAATTCAGCAGTTCCTTACCTCATTACTTAGACTACAAATAGCGGCGATCGCGAATGATTGTGGTCGCCGCCAGATAAGCAAAAGTAATAATAAAAAAAATGAAAGAGAAGTTTGAAAATGGGGGAGGAGACCAACCACGGTTGGAAGTTACCCCAACCACGGCCACCACCAACCATTTCTCCATTTTGTCTTTTTATTTTCTTTTTTAATTTTGAGCCAATGAGATAGAGACACTTGTCTCTATTGTATTTTGGTCAATCAATTTTTTAATTAATAATTTTTAAATTAATATATTTTTTATATAATTAAATAAAAAGTAAGTAGATATACTAAAATTCATAATTTTTAATTCTCTATAAATGGAGACCAATTTTGCTATACTGTAAATATAATTTTTAAATTGGTATATCTGTTGTATAATAACATATAAAATAGATAAATATACCAAAATTTGTAATTTTTAATCATCTACGAATATAGACTAATTTTGTTGTATTTATTTTTATTTTTTTATTTTATTTAATCATCTTTATCTTATGTAATCGTCTCATTATTTTTTTTTATTATTTATATACAAGTAATAGTTTTAATCTAAAATATAAAAAAATTATGTAATAAAACTACAAGTACTATTTCAATTATGATTTGTATTATTAATCTTAAAATCAAATAAAAAGTCATATAATAATTAAAAAAATCAAATAGAAGAATTAAAGGTTGTGGTTGGGATGTTGATGGTCACTGATAAACATTGGAAAATTGATAAGATTGGGTAGGGACGATTATTGATGAATGTAAAAGAGAGAAATTAATTAAATATTGAAGTGGTTGAGTGATTAGGTGTTTGGTGTGGTGGTTGTTATTTGCAGTTTTACTGATTTTTGTTGTTATGAAATTGCAAAAAATTAAATTATTCTTAACTTATTGCAAAATTAATTTACATTTTAGTGCCCTAGGATTTCTAATAGTGGTTACGAAGCAAAATTACATAATTAGGAATTATAATTACACGGTTAGGAAGTTCGATAGAATCTTGTTATATCTTCTAATTCAAACTACACAGTGCCCACCAACCAGTATCTGCTGCAAGCTAGCTTAATAAAAGGAAAAGAAAACAACCTACTAAATTACATGTAAAATTTTGTTGTCAAACACATAAATCTAAAATCCAACTCATCAAACCAAAATTTTACTAGACCAGAAATCCCATAACTGTATAAATTGATTTATTAATACATATAATATAATATTTACAACAAAATACAAGTCTTCCCAAAAAAACAGAAAAAGAAAAGAAAACAACAAACTGGATCACATGTACAATTTTGTTACACCAATGTTGTTACAAGTGCAAGAAACAGGTTAAAACCCACTACTCCTGAAATACTTGTGAAACTGTTCCTCACGTGAGCAATGGCTTCTAATCACGTGATACACCTCTATCAAGAGCTTAGGAAATCGAGTGGAGAAATAGGTGTTGAATCCCACAGGAACGGGCCCTAAAATTGCTTGAATCTCCCTCGAAAGCTCTCTGTAATGATTCAACTTGTTCCGAATGACGCGTAGAAGATCGCGCACGCTGTCATACCTGTATCGCCTGAACCGCCCAATGTCGTTGATGAAGGCGGCTTCCATCTTCTCGTCCCATTTCCCGTCGAGGGAGGATTTCGCGGTGTTCTCGAGCGCCTCGAGTAGGTCGGACGCGTTCTCGCGGTCCTCCAGCTCGATTCTGTCGCTGACGTCACGCAGGAACGACAGCCTCATCTCCGAACTCCAGAATAGAGGATGATTCATTACTTCTGCAGCCTTTGGTCTAGTGCATAAGAATATATATATGTGAGTTTATAAACTGTTCTGAAAATATGTGTAGCTTTTTGAGTAATGATGAATCTATATATAACAGAATGAAAATCATATAATATGTTGTGTTAAAGTTTGGAATCATGTAGATGGATAACTGTAATGAATGATATTAATAAATAAATATAAATTATATTATCTATAGCTATCATAAAAATGTCTTGTTTCCTACAGCCTCTAAAATGTTTGATTTAAAGACGATAATGTGATTTGAATATTTTTATTTTAATATATCTATTATATGATTTTGTAATTATCAATACCTATATTATACTTTATACGTATTTCTTTTTATATTATCATTAGAGTTTAATGTGTACAAGAAATTTTATTGTAATCAACCATATTACATGTAAATCATTAATTGAAAATTATTTTACACGTGCAAATAAATACACGTACAATCTACATGTAGATGTAAATAATTATAAAATAATATACTGAATGAGATTAAAATAAATAAATATAGATTAGATTATAGGGTATAGGTAATCACAATATCATCCTTTTGTTTTAGAGAAATCACAGTATCATCCTTAAATGAAGTATTTTCAAAGTGATAAAGACTATACTTTTTGGACGAAATATGACTCTTTCATAGTAAGCATAGATATAGATAGATAGATGGTTCATCTTTCTGAACTATCTTTTGGACCTTAAATCGATAAAACTCTCAGAAACACGCATATTTGTACCTCATGTGCGGATTAGGGTCGAGAAGTTGAGAGACGAGATCCGTGGCTTCCGGGATGTGGTCTATCAAGAAGAGGTCTTTCCGCGCATTGACTATGTTTACATCGCGTTCGATATTTTCTCCGAAGGGGTGTTTGCCTCCAGTTAAGCAGAAAAAGAGCACGCATCCTAAACTGAACAAGTCCACGGCTCGAGTCTGTCGTTCATTGCGTAGTTGCTCAGGGGCTTGCCACCCTGAACTTCCGTATCCTGCACAACACGAGGAGATTGCGTAAATACTCGAAGATGAAAGGCGAAACTACAGATGATATCGCGGTGCTCACCAGTTGCGTGTTTGGATAGAGATGACATGTCTCCATCTAAATGCTTGCTGATACCCATATCAGATATTTTCGCAGATATCGATCTGTCTTTAATCACGAGAACGTTTTGAGGCTTCATATCCCGATGTATAATTCCGAGCTCATGCAAATGGGCAAGTCCACAGACAATGTCCCTACAGTTTTAACAACAATTGCAATATAAATGAATTCATGAATGCATTGAGATGATTGATTCATGGCCTAATGAACAAGTCCCAACGTATAAATCTGTGTTCTTGCAATCTTGGGTGACTAATGGATGTTGAAAATGAACATTCCTCATTAACATACATGAGTTTGTAAGAATATGTATGGATTCATGAAGCTTGTTTCGTGGCTTAAAGAACGAATACAATATAAATCTGAGTTTATGCAGTGTTTGGTAACTAATGGATGTTGAAAACGAACGAACCTCATTAACTTTAACAACGATTCAGATGGATAGCTGTTAGCTTTCCACAGCTCGAGCTCCTCGTTGCTTCCAAAATTGCTCAGCAATTGCGTATTAAAATGATTTTGGTCCAAGCTAGTTTCTTGATTCAAAGAAGTGCAGAATGTGATCAAATCAAACAAGCTACATGTACACCGCTCCAGACATAGATAAACAAAGTCCTGATCGTATTCCACACCGTACCAACGAACAATGTTAGGATGCTGATCGGATGCGATAAGATTCTGGATCTCCTTCACAGCCACGTCGTGATGGGATCGAACAAGACGCTTGACAGCCACCAAACGGCCTTCATAATTTCCTTCAAGTACAATTGTTCCATTACTCCCTTTCGCGATTTCGTTGTTAGTCACAACCAATCTACCGATCTTACGTCCATATGAAGTACCATTGCTATTAGAAGGATTTGGTGTAAAAAATCCAGCTGCCGCGTCCTCTTTCATTCCTTCTATTTCACCAGCTTGATATTTATGTTCGTGCCTCTTCACAACTGGTTTCCGCCCTTTCTTCTTTTTGGGCGTCGCATTTTGCAATTTGGAACCTTCAGGCTGTTTATGTAACATATTCTTTTTTCGATGAATTGCTCGTTTGACGCAGAAAAATACAGCCATGGCTACTGGCAGCAAGGCAGAATACAGCATGGAAGGCCACAAATGAGGATGCGCTACGCTATCAGATTCTACAAGGCCACTGATTTGAGGAACTCCATTGTCGGGAACACTTCCAATGATAAATTCTTTGCGTTCAGGCTTCGGCAGAGCAAGCATGCGTTCTTTCCCATTGCTACCATAAAGGGCCAATAAGTTGTTGAGCTCGTTATGATCCGTAGCAGGCAAAGAAAGAGCTCCACCTCCGGGAAGAGCATCCGCTGCCCGATTTGCTATAAAAAGCGGCTCGAGAGAACTCCGGTCACGAACACGGTAGACAACTGGCCTTGTCTGACAAGGCATTGGTTGCCTTCGAAATCCACCCAAAAAATCTTCGATTCCTTCACACTGAAAGGACGCTTCAATATCGGCAAACATTAAATACCATAGAACCTCCCCTGTTTTTGCAGATGTATACTTCAACGCGTAGTCGGTCCTTGTAACATATAGTGGCTTCTCAACAGACTCAGTATCCATAGAACTTGGAGGCAGCCATTTTTCAATGTCTGCTCGAGTCATAATCGAAGTTTCGTCAACAACACCATGTTTTATGACTGAGGGAAGGTTATCCGATCTAAAAGTACGGACAACCTTTCCAGTTTTAGCATCAACGACGAATACAGAAGTTTTTTTTGAACCTAACATAACTCCACCGCCAGCAGATACGAATGGAGTACGCTGTACAAATTCTTCAGCGCTTAACGGGAGCTTCTGCAATGCAACACAAGAATTCTTGCTGATAAGCACACCATGATTTGAATTCTTCTATCAAGAATACTCAAAAATTAAGTGTCTCGACAGAGAAGCACAAACCAAAGAATGTCTGCATCAGTGCTGATTCAGACCAGTGAACATACCACTTTCTTTAGTCCATGTCCATGCAAGTAGAGTTCCCAGTCTTCTCCACAGTCTATATAAAAATTATCGCCATCAGCAGAGGCGTTGAGCTTTTCACCTTCATGGTTGGGAATTTGTTGATATGAGGAATAAATTGACGGGCCCGATGAGAATGACCAGAGGATTTTTCCAGAACCAACCTCCACTAGATATACCGTTCCATCGGGAGCAGCCAGTATTGCTGTCTCATGTTTGCTGATTTTAGATCACGAGGAAAGTATTCCGGTTAGAAAATGGCAATTAATACGTATACAGAGAGAGTACAATAGTTTGGAAAACTTTAATCTGCTAGCGTATTAAGAATTTGAATCAACTAGGACTTCTAACATGAACTACCAAATTTGCAGCAATTAAGCCAATACTTTTATTCTTAACAAACAAGATGCTAGTTATCTTTGCATTTTCTTCGATAAATTCCAATTGGCGCGCCTCTGCTGACCATCGTGAACACAAAGACATTACACAACAAGGCAACAGAACAACCTTTCACTTCATACTATTAGCTTCTTAAATCAAAATCAAAATTTCATTACAGCATTAAAAAGCATGTAAAATACCGTTTCAATACAAATAAGATTTCGTTCCAACATAACCAAAATATAAAATCTCATCTTAATGCATCAAGTACTTCAAATCTCCAAGAACAATTCGTGTCTTAATCCAAGGCAGCACATAAATGACTAGTCAACCTAAAACCCTAAAGTTTTGCACAAATTGAACGATCAGGGCTAATCCTAAAACCTAACTAGGCACAAACTGCAAATCCTAAAATCCAATAAATACAAAAGAATGCAGCTTTTTCCAGTTTTCCACTCAAAATATCTTAATCCAATGCAGCATAAAAATCACTAATCAACCAAAACCCCCAAGTTTTGCACAAACACAATGATAATCGGGACTAATCCCAAAACCTAATCAAGCAAAAAAAATTCAAATCCCAAAGCCCAAAAAAAAAAAAGCAGAAAGATTGCAGCTTTGCCCATTTTCCACTCGAAATTAAACCTCCCCCAAATCGAAGATCAGATAAACAGTAGTTATAATCAGAGGACTCACGCTGTCAATGGCAACGGTGGATTTTCCGGACCCGGATCCGGGTCGGAGCTGTCGGAGCTCGACGAAGCTCCAATCACGACAGCTAAAATCAAGATTACGAAGAACAGAAGTGGAATCAACAGGCCCCTCATTTCGAGACGATTTCAGTCGATCATCAATCATCAATTCGCTTAACTGGAGAAACTATTCAGACAATAATTCAGTGTGTGTGTTTTTTCTCCCCCTTTCTGAGGTTTTCGATTCGCACGGACGAAGAAAAATGCGTTAAATCCTGTGTTTGTGTGAAAATGGATTGGATAACGAAATTATGTTTCTATTATTTAATTACTTTTATATTAATGGCAAGTAGTCTAAAAATTTAAATAACAAAAATTATATCATTTTTTCAGGGAAAATTGAATGTTTTATTCAAGATATTGGTAAGCAATTGAGATAATCCAATCTAAAACATTCGACGATCAAATAGTAATAATCATAAAAATCGATACAGTTTGTTAATTTTTTCTTGAATATTCAGGTTCAAATACTCGTAGATTCGATGTTTGCTTATTGACTTCGTATAATTCATAACACAACCTTATTTCACATTCTACAAAATTGTTCTTTTTTTTATTATATTTAGCAAGTACAGATTATTTATACCGGTAAATCTATTACTTGGAGAAATAGAAAATTTATAATTCTTTTTCGTTTGGTGACAGTGGGTTAGTAACCGTTAAATATAATATATTAAATGTTATCGTTATTTATTTTGCAATTAGATTAATTACAAGCTGAGATTAAAGAAATTACAATAAAGTATCTAATGTTATACTTTGCCTTTTCAACAAATATAACATAACATTCTACGAAAACCGAATCTAACCCATGCTAAAAATAGTTATCCAATTTAAGTTTCGGAATTGTTCAATAATAAAAAGAATCAACCAACAAACAGTTAAATCCACGTCATTTTTCGTGTGCGCGATATTTTCACCAAGTATTTCACTCTTCCACTGTAACTCTACAATCACATGCAAGTTTGAATGTACAATGTTCCTATAATGCAATAGAGCTCGTGCTGTGTTGTATATACAGTCGAAGAGACTTTTAATGCTTGAACAAGAACTATACAAAACGAAGTAAAAGTAAAACAATAAGAAAAAACACAACTTAACACGTCTCTTCAATCTACTCATGTTTTTGTCTAGATCCAGGAAGGGAAGAATCTAGAATCATCTTCTCTTAAAGTTTTTCTAACATTAAATCCCGCACAACTAAGCAAGCACTCTCTATTACATTCTTCATCATTGAAAATCTTGATTTGTACGCATTCTAAATAACAATCTCTCGAACAATTTTCGTTATTGTTTCTTTCTGCCCCAGCCACCATCGCCGCCGCCACAAGAGCCACCAATACCACTGCGGCGATCGCACCAATCCTCGCCATTGACTTGTGAATTTTAGATAGATATAGAGATAAAATTATTGAACAATAATTTATTTGTGTCTGTGGAGTTTGACGTAGCACGTGATTTGAGGGTCTATATATAGGGGTAGAGGTTGCGACATTTCGTTAAGTGATGTCGTTTTGGAGTTTGATTTTTTCTTTTTGAATGAGTATTTGTGATTAGATTAAATTATGATATCAAAGAGTGGGTATTTTTTTTATTAGTTGTGAAATATATTGGGTCAAACATATTAAAGCTTCCATTGAAAATTATTTTTCGATTAGCGTAAACATTTGAAGAGTATTTATTTATAGACCCTATATTGGTCAATTCTTTTGCAAGTTAAGCCCAACACATTTGACTTAAAGAAAATGAAGAAAATTATTGGATGAGACCTGGTAATGAAGCGTCTCCAAAAACATAAAGAAAATTATTTGACCTAAATTCAAGAGACCAGGTTATGAGGACTCAGGGGTGTTCATCGACCTGTTTTGGCGGGTTTGATAGATAAAATGTAGGTCAAATTACTAATAAATACGAGTCAAATTTTTTCAAACCAAACCGGCTAGATTACTCTTTCAAACTGAATCGGCCAAACCATATGAAAATGATTTGATTCGGCCAGTTTTAACGATTTGCAACTTTATTTTACAAACACAAACTATATTCATCTTCATAAATATTAACACAAACATCATTGACTTTAATGACAAAAGAAATAATCATATTAATTAATAAAAAGTATCAACTAAAGACCATGTTAATCAATTAAAGTTCAATATAATATATAGTGCTTATATTATTATTATTATTTTGAGTTAATAGTGTACATATTATTGAAAGAATATAATGTAGTAGTTTTGATAGTTTTGTTCAATACGGCCAGTCCGACCAAAAAGGCCGGTTTCATGTTCCAAACGGTCGGTCAAACCAATTTATCTGATTTGTGATTTTCCAAACCACTCGACCGTAGTTTTTTCTTTCAACCCGGCCAAATTAATTTGGTTTGGGAGGTTTCAGCTGTTTCGGCCAAACCATGAACACCCCTAATGAGGAGGGCAAAAGAAAATAGGGCATTTAGACCCTTCGATTATTCTAACGGTAGCGAATTAGTCTTTTCCCGATTATTTGGACTAATTAATTTTTGTATTTTTAAAATCAACTTGACTTAGTTTTTAAAATTTTTAACTATTTATTTATAGTTGAACTTCCGATTGTGCTCAACTAAGAGATGATGAATATATTATAACTTTAGAGTTATTATAAGATTATTTCTTATCTTGCATATTTTTATTTTATTTTAAATTTTGCATGTTTATTTTTTTTATTCACTTCACATTATTGTAATATAATATATTGCAATTGAAATTTAGTTGTACTCCACGAGTGTTTGACGAGATCGATTAAATGACATGTACAGGAAAAAAGAAATTATTTCTCTATACATACAAATCATGGTTGGCAATATTTACTTATCTTTGAGAAATATTTTTCGTATCACATGAATCCAAGTTTTGTTTCTTCCGAAAAAAAAAGTAATATTTTACTTAATAATTTATTTTTTATCTGATATAGTATTAGAACGGAACAATCCAATAAATAATGAACTATTAGTTCCTAGTGAAATGATTCGTAATTTATCTATATATAAAAGAGCATAGAGCTATTTCCCGCCCAACATTTTCCCTTTCTTTTTTCTTTTCCAATAATTGTCTTCCAACAATTCAAAACATTAAAGAACATTATAGATATGTATATTTTTCGGATCATAAAGTCATTAAATTTGGTCAAAATGATTTAAAATTTTTGATTGAAAAGTCATGCTTTTCAATTCTCACAATCGCTTCTCAGTCCATACCATTTAACTATATTGAACGAGGGTCTTCAAGAGTTGAAGCTCCATTTTTTATATTTTATTTGAAAAATAAAAATTCTATTAAATTTGTTAGCGCCCACGAGCTTATTGAATTGAAAATTATAAAGCTCGACTTAGCGCACGTCAAATCTTGAAATTGTTTTAGCCGATCCTGAATACTTCTTATCATCCAGCTCGATTCATTTGTATTTACATTTGATCACTTGACTAAAAATATATAAGAAAATAAATCATCATTATGTATACTTAATATGCACAAATTCTTTTAAAGTTTCAAGTTTTCAAACTCCTCTGCCCATTTTTTTTCCTATTAATAACAATACATTGTGTTACACTGCCGGATAACTGACATGAGCACTAATTAATGATGATATATTTCTCTACTAAGAATATGCTTTATTAGACATGTAACTAAGGATCTCAACCGTTTTTCCTAATATATTATTGAAAGAATGAATTAAATTTCTCAAAACTAAGACATTAATGTAGCGGTTAATTGAACTCCTATAACTTAATTCATTAAGGAAGTTCTTTTTTTTTCTTTTTTATAACACAA
>AYJT01094955.1:0-10719 GCA_001278415.1 Ocimum tenuiflorum | reverse complement strand
ACACATTAAATGTTCTTCTAAAATAAAGAACACATATATGAATTAAAAACTAATAAAAATAAAGTTACCTGGATGCAGTGCCGTCTGCTTTCTTTTAAAGTCACAAGATGTTTGAAATATTTATTAGCGCAGTTCCATAGAAAATTTAATATTCTTTATTTTATAGATAGATCATTAAACTTAAAGGATACGCAACCTTCCTTTTCTTTTTATGTATAAATTAAATCTTGCACTATTATTGAGGAAAAGTGCTCTATCTTTTAATAGGTAAAAGTTGCTCTCATTGTTAGACACATTTTTGTTTATTTTATAAATTTTTTTGTTTCATCTTCTTCCTCAAAACTTCTGCAGTTCCTTTTCAAAGAAAGAAAAAAAAATCGAACTTCTACAATTGCTCCTTTACAACCAGCACCGGAAAGGTAGAACTCCAGCCCTTCTTCCTCTTTAAAACTCATCGGAGATGGGGGGCTATTGATAAAAACTCCGATTTCGCTACTACTATAATAGGATAATTTTTCGGTTTGAGGGGGCTGAAGCCCCCCAAGAACATACATATGTCCGCCCCTGTAGTGGTTATCGAATGACTATAATTAATGCCATTGACTCGTGCAGACCATGTCAAATAACAATGGTATCTTGTGTGACAACATATATATGGACCAAGACAAAAAACAACAATACCCCTATTGTCATAACTATAAATATTTGGTTCACATTATTTACACGTATTTATTTATCCAGAGAATTTATCTCTATATAGAGGAAAGCTGATTATATTGAAATTAGACATAAGCTCTCTTCTTCTTCTTGTCCTTCCCTTTTATCGTATATAAATATTAGATGGATATTATTTAGAATTATTTTTTTATTCGATTTATTCCTATATAGAGGAAAATTAAATGTATTTAGATTAGACATATTTTTTCAATAAAAACCGCTCTTTTCTTCCTTTTCTATCTGCATCTACATTTTTTCTCTTTACTGTATATTTTCCACTACTTCATACTTGGTGATTCACTGTACAAACACAACAATTACGAATACCAGGAGTTAAAATTTAACACCTATATTTATTTTTAGGTCTAATTGTAAAAATATCTAATTTCAATCATTAGTAATATAAAATCAAGAACGAACTGTCCATTGATTATTTTTCAAATGCTTAACTTCTAGAAACTCGTGATTCTAATAAATTCTACTTAAGAATGTTTATAGTATTGACAAAAACTAAATAAATAATATTATACGATAATAACAAGGAAGCTTGCCCGGCCGGCGTTCGCAATAGGCTGTGCAATTTGTGGCTGTATACGTCATCATTTTAATTAATTAAACGAAGAATACTCGTTAACCATATTAAAATAAATATTATTCCAAGAAAGTCTTCTCTAATTAAAAATTAATTTAATTATCAGCGTCCCAATCCCTTT
Source organism: Ocimum tenuiflorum (assembly GCA_001278415.1). NCBI lineage: Eukaryota > Viridiplantae > Streptophyta > Magnoliopsida > Lamiales > Lamiaceae > Ocimum > Ocimum tenuiflorum. The sequence continues at coordinate 9,289 of AYJT01094955.1, read as the reverse complement.
ATCAACGTCATGTTTCAACATTATCTGCAGGGTTTGAGTTCCATTGTAACAAACTAATGCCTGAATTGTATGGTTAAGATCCTGTTATATATTGTATTACATTATTAAGATAATTAATATGTATACTATCTAATTAAGATAAATTATACAAAATTTTTGTATATTAAGAGTATGACTTATCTTCATTAATTGATACATGTGTAGATCATTCAATGTAACACAATTGTGTAATACCGTATTGTAACAAGAGATCTCAACCATTTTTCATAGCCCTACCTCTACTATAATCTATCTATAGAAATAATATCCTAAGTTTTCCTCTAACAATACTCACCTTACGTTAAACCCAACTGATTTATATAAGCTAACAAATTAACAAGTTTGTCCAGAGTATTTTGACATGATTAATATTATGATCTGCATTATATAAATTTATTACAGTAAAAAATGTAGTTATTTTAGAACAAATTATCAATAATGTATTATATTGTGCATAACACATGCAAATGATTCACATATGACAAACTAGTTATTATGAATAAAAGAAATTTATAAACAATCTTGAAAAAATATTCTCATATAATAATTTTCAAAGCGCACAGAAAAAAAGAAGAAAAGAAAAAGTGTATTATTACATTGAAGAAACCCCACATGTACCGAGGTTGACTCTCAAGAAATAAGCATACGGCTTAGGTAAATGAACAAAACCAACCAATCAAACTAATTTAGCTAGATGGAAGAGGCAGACTATTCCAGTAGCTTTTTCACGAATCCCTCGGTTTTAGTTGGAAGGAAATCCTACCATCTGATTCGGTATCAAGTTTTATAAATATAAAGTTGGATGTTTACAATTGACATAAAGAAAACTACAGAACAGAAAAGATAATGTTAGGATATAAAAAGGATTATATGAGTATAATATATGTATTCCGTGAAATATTCTCTAGATATAGATACAATTATGTATACTTAAAGTCATCACAAAACCATCAAACTAATCAATTTTAATACGGTATGGTCGCATTAATTTGAAGAGTTATTTAATTGATTTGGTATGTAAAATTTTCACAACGCCTTTGATTTACCCGATATTTTGCTATTCGTCGTATCAAAGCATGATCAACCATTAAATAATGTGACTTGCTCGCATCCAATCACATTTAAGTACATGTGAAACCACGCTTTAGCATGTGAAATTTCAGCATTGGATAAATTTACATTGAATATAAACTTTTGACACTTACAATAAATAAACTAGAAAACATATGCCAAGGGACTCAGAACGTTGTACTTTAATAATAAGGATAGTAAATAATTAATATATAATAATATCCTTACATACTAATCCTTACGAATTGCATAATAAAATATAAAATACTCAATCATATAAATACAATTCCAATACGTATCACCAAAATGTCAACTTTTGATCACAAAATAAAACTGTTCAATTTTGAATATTTAATTATAAAATATTGAATATTTGAATATTGACTACAAAAATATGAATACAAATAGAAAAAATTATAGATTATGAATTAAAATTCATTTATTTATTTCTTACTTTATTCTTAAAAATATTAATTTTGTAGGAAGACGCGTCGGGTATGGCGCCTCCGGTTCCGCCAATGATTGGTATGGCTGACGATTTATTGTATAAAACCGATTGTTTGAGCCCTACCAGCAGTATTAATAACAATGCTATAGAAAAAGTAAAGTAGTACTACCTAAACATATAAGAACTACAATTTTTGCTACCTTTTCTTCCAATAATATGTTTAATGATTGGTGTGTTGCATATTAGATTCAAAATTAAACTTTAACAAGAGAAAAATTTGGATATTTTTGTTAGCGTATGTTATATTATTATTGATATTTCAAATTGGTTTTATGAAAACTTAAGTATAAAGAATACTATAAAACAAAAAAAAAAATGTTGCGGTAAAAAGGAATGTGTAGCATACTATATGGATTCTTTGTAATATTAATTCTTTAAATGGAACTATTCATACTCAAAGTTTATCCCAAGCCGTCAAACCAACCAAACCAAATTATTGTAACACGTGCAGACTGATTTGATTTTGAAGAGTTATTTGATTGATGATTTATGAAATTTCAAATCTTGCCTATTAATTTATCCTATACTTCACCCTTGAAACCAAGCAAATCAAACGGTAAACACGTAACTTTTGCGTATCAAAGCACATTTAAACATGTAAAATCATAGTTGAGCGTGTGAAATTCAACCGTTGGACATATCCACCTCAAATTTGAACCTAACATATTTATAATAAATAAAATACCAAACGCATGCCATATGACTTGCAAAGCTCTGTAAATCCATTAAATAATAATATATCCTCACAAATTGCATGCTAAAATATAAAATAATAAATCGTTCCTATCAATCGAAGTCCTATTTAAAAACAAATTCTAGGCGTAAAACTCCACCTTCCCTCCCATTAACATGTCAACAAAACGTCACAACTTTTTATTGCATAATACATTCTTGAATTCCCAAAAACAATGACAAGATTTCCCACCATGATTCCTCCTGAGTTCATCATCATCATCTTCATCTTGGTCGTCGTCATCATCATCCCAACTTTGCATGCTGACTATACAAACGAAACCGATCGAATGGCGTTGCTCGATTTGAAGAACCGAATCATCGATGATCCACTCAAGATCATGGCCACGTGGAATGACTCCTCGCATCACTGCAATTGGAGTGGGGTGAGATGCCACCCCTCTAACAGGAGGGTTCGAATCCTAAACCTTATGTCGAAGAAACTGGTCGGCTCATTACCACCTTCAATAGGAAACCTCAGTTTCCTCGAAGGTATAAACCTCAGATTCAACTCCTTCGGTGGCAAATTGCCTCAAGAAATGGGACTTATGTCGAGGTTAAGACACGCGAACTTTACAAACAATATTTTTAGTGGATCGATTCCTTCTAATCTGAGTCGATGCACTGAGTTGACGATTCTTGCATTGGATTACAATCAGCTGTCGGGGGAGATACCGAGTCAACTCGGTTCGCTTATAAATCTGGAAATCTTTGGTGTTGGTGTCAACAATCTCACAGGTAGAGCCGGGACCTACCATTTTACCTTCATTTTGTTTGTTTTTTCTTTTCATCTTATTATAGAAACTTCTAAAAAATAATTTAAAAGGATGAAACTTTCAAAAAATTAATATAACCAAATGGGATGAAATTTTCAGTCGAGATCTTTCGTTACATAAGGATTTTATACATTGTGTTATACTACTCCGATCATTGACATGTACTAACTAATGGACATAAATCAATCATTCTCCATAACGTGTATGATTTATCTACATTAATTTGTACATTCGTTAATCATCCGAGCAGTGTAATGATGTTAGATATTGTGCTACAGTGTATATATCCTTGACACGTGTATTAATTAAGGAAGATCAATTATGATAAAATATTTTTTTATTAATAACGTGATTGATTTTCATCAATTATTACATATGTCAATAATCTCAATGATATAATATGATGTGTAATATGTTTATGTAATAGGGACTCTGGACTGCTTGCTACTTTATTTTCACACTCCACTATCAAATTTTATAATTTTAACAATAAATATTGTAAAAAAGAATTAACTATGATATAGCACATATTATGTGAGATTTTGTTAATTTTTACAATAAATATTGTAAAAGGGAATTTATGATACACCGTACTCTACTATCAAAATTTTCAACTTTTAAAAGTTTCGTGAAAATTGCAAAATAAAAATTTTATGTTAGATTTGTAAAAAAAAGAAAATAAAAGGTTATTCAACTTCTTAAAATCTATATTTAAATTTAAAAAAAAAAGATTTTGTTAAATTGCACAACTTCTAAAAATTTACGCAAAAATTGCAAAGTGTGTAAAAGTTGTGTTAATCGTGTTACACGACGTTAGTGCAGGAACATTTCCGGTGTGGATCGGAAACCTGTCTCGATTGACCCGCCTTTCCCTCGCTCTCAACGGCTTCCACGGCCGCATTCCTCCCGAAATCAGCCGACTCAACGGAATCCAATTCTTCCAAGTCTACGGCAACCACTTCTCCGGCGAGCTGCCCTTCTCCTCCATCTACAATCTCACGTCGTTGAATTTCTTCTCCGTCACGCAAAATAGATTGCAAGGGAGAATCCCACCAGACATAGGCTCAAAATGCCCAAACCTCGAAACATTTGCCGGTGCATTGAACAACTTCACCGGCGAAATACCCCTTTCATTAGCCAACGCTTCGAGGCTCGCGTTGCTTGATTTTTCAGGAAATAGCCTCACCGGAACACTCCCTTCTTTTCTCGGAAACCTCCCGTTATTTTACTGGATCAACTTCGAGGGCAATCTTCTTGGTGGGGATTTGAGCTTCATTTCCTCCTTAACAAACTGCACCAATCTACGGAATCTAGGCCTTCTTTCGAATCAGTTTGGCGGGGAAATTCCAAACGCTTTAGCAAATCTTTCCACTAAGCTTGAAGTTCTTACACTAGGTATGAATTTGCTCCATGGAAAGCTTCCATTTGGGATTGGAAACTTGGTGAATTTGACTTATCTCAGCCTCGAATCGAACGCCCTCACCGGAGTCATACAGGAGGATATTGGGAACCTTAAGAAGCTCAACCGGTTGAATTTTTCGGATAATGAACTCACTGGAAACATACCGGATTCTTTCGGTAACCTAACATCGTTGCTTGAGCTCTATCTCGGCAACAATCTATTGCAGGGGAGCATACCTCCTGATCTCGGAAGCTTAACGAGTTTGCTCGTTTTCAACGTGTCGAGTAATAATCTAACCGGAGCCATACCTAAAGAAGTCGTGAGCCTGTCTTCTCTCTCGCTCAGTTTAGGCCTTGCCCGGAACTTGTTTTCGGGTATCTTGCCTCTTGAAGTTGGGAGGTTAGTGAGTTTGAAGGAGTTGGATGTTTCTGGAAATGAACTATCGGGCGAGATTCCAAGTAGTCTTAGTGGTTGTGTTAGTCTGGAGATGTTGATTATGGGAAGTAATCAATTTGCGGGAAACATCCCGGATTCCTTGGAAGCGTTGAGAGGGTTAGAGGAGATTGATTTCTCTCATAATAATTTATCTGGTGGGATGCCGGATTTCCTTGGAAAACTTCCATTTTTGAGGAAACTTGATCTTTCCTACAATGATCTTGAAGGGGAGGTGTCAGATGATGGCATTTTCTCGAATGCCAGCGCATTTTTGGTTGCTGGAAATAGACATCTTTGTGGAGGGGATTCAAGCTTGCATCTCCCACCTTGCTCTGTTCCTTCCAAAGAAAAATCAGACAAAAATCTTAGACTGAGATGGATTATCCCAGTCATAGTTTCTGTTGCATTTTTTGTTGTCCTAATTTGTTCTTTTTCCCTTTATTACATATTAAGGAATCCGAAAGGGCATGATTTTGTTGAGAATGAGATGCATCAAGGAATCTCTTACCAAGAACTACATAGATCAACTAATGGGTTCTCCTCGGACAACTTGATCGGTTCGGGCAGCTTTGGATCAGTCTACAAAGGGATTCTTGGTGAGAATGTCCACTACGAGAAATTTGCGGATTAGAGCATGACAATTTCCGTCGCTAAATCTTCATAATTGATCGCTAATGATGTTAACGACAGATTAAGAGACGCATTAAGTCCATCGCTAAACTATTTACATATTAGAGGCAGCTTAGAGTTGAAAATTTCCTGTCTCTAAATATTATTATTATTATTATTATTACTATTATCATCATCATCATCATCATCTAGACATGGCTTTTGTGGTTGATCGCCATATTATTATTATTATTATTATTAAGTTGATCGCCATAATATTTACAACTTAGTGATGGCTTTTGTGGTTGCTAATCTGTCTCAAAATATTGTGCCAAAATTGGACGGAAATTTAGAGATGGAGTGTTTCGTCTCTAAGTCTGTCTCTAGTTGAAAAATTGAAATTACGTGTCTGTTGTCTCTATTAGTGACTCCTTTTTTGTCTATCTCTATTTTCGTCCCTAAGTCGTTGTTGGTTTTTTCATTTTCTGTAGTGGGCTCAGCGGTGGCGGTCAAAGTACTGAACTTGGAACAGAAAGGAGCAACCAAAAGTTTCATGGATGAATGTGCAATTTTGAAGACGATAAGGCATCGAAACCTTGTGAAGATCATCACCGTGTGTTCGAGTTTCGATCATTTGGGCCGAGAATTCAAGTGTCTCGTGACTGAATTCATGGTGAATGGGAGCTTAGATGTGTGGTTGCATCCAAGGGATGAGTATCCCACAAGGAAATTTAGTATTATGGAGAGGATGAACATAGCCATAGATGTTGATTGTGCTCTGGATTATCTGCATAATCACTCTCACACACCAATAATTCATTGTGATTTGAAGCCAAGTAATATTCTTCTTGATCAAGATTTCACAGCCCATGTTGCTGATTTTGGGTTGTCAAAGTTTCTCTTGGAAGCATCAAGTCATCATACTTTATCAGATCAATTAAAGGGTTCTATCGGCTACATTCCGCCAGGTATGAAGTAGAATTTGCTAGGCATTAGTTGGGTGTAGTTCAAATACCTATCGCCTACATGGCTTATTTTTATAGTATTTTGACCGACTAATGTTGCTTAGGATGCTTAGTCATTTATTAAGGCTCCATTTGTTTAGATTTTTTTTTTCTGAAAAAGTTTAGAATTTACTAGGCATTAGTTGAGCGTAGATCGAACACCTAGCGCCAACATGACTTATTTTTATAGTATTTTTACCAACTAATGTTGCTTAGGATGCTTAGTCATTTATTAAGGCTCCATTTATTTCGGATTTTTTTTTTCAGAAAAGTGCATCTCAAAATTTGAAAGGGAGAATTTCCTCTAAAATACATTCAAACTTTATCTCAATTGCTTCTGTCTCCTTAAGTAAACAAATATAAACGAATGACTTATCATAATTCCTTATGGTACTTCGCTTTTTTAGAATCCAAAACTAATAGAGCCTAACTTTTTCGCTACTATTTCCAACAACACTTCCTAATTACTCCATTATTGAAAATTTTAAATTTATTTTAAAAAAATTCCTATTTTAATTTAATTTCACAAATTTAGGATTTATTCCACTCATTTTGGGTATTATAATAATTTTTTGAATTTAATTTTCAAGGTTAAGCTAATTTTTTTTTATTAAAATTGATCAATTCATAACCAGGATCCTTGATTTTTTAAAGATCAGATTGTATTCATAAATGTCTATTAGGATATATGGTGTCATGATTTTTATAGTAATTATTATTAAAAATCAATATGTTTGATCATAGAATTATAAATTAAGTGGCATTAAGCAGTAGAAAATTTTTATAATAATTATCATTAATTTTTTTTCAAAGATTTTTTTGATATATTCTTCCATCTCGGGCACTAGGATCTAAATAGTTAATCTCCTCGCCTCATTTTTTTATTATAGGTGCTCTTTGGCACCTATGCCATATTTAAATCATTTTTACACTTTTCTCAAATATACAAACTATCAAATGGATATGATTCTAGGTTCAGCTTTACATTTTTCTATTTCAAACGATATTCTTTCAAATTATACATGAAAATAATATGACATATACTTACAAGTGGCAACTGCATGATGTAGATTCTAATAACTAGTGAAAACTTGCAGAATACGGTACGAGCACTCAAATATGGACTTTGGGAGATGTATATAGCTATGGAATAGTTTTACTAGAACTATTTACGGGCAAGAGACCAACAAACGACATGTTCAAGAATGGTGTAAACATTCATGAGCACGTGGCTATGGCCTTGTCCGAACATGTAATGGATCTTCTTGATCCATCCTTAATGTTGGCAATTGAAGAGGAGAGAGAGAAGAATGAGGGAGAAATACATGAAGATGGAGATACAAAAGGAGAATATTTAGGTGATTTGCATAAGTTCGGTAGCAGTGAAATAGAGTGTTTGGTAGAAGTGCTAAAAATTGGAGTTTCATGTACAATGCCAGCACCCAGAGAAAGAATGCATATAAGTAGTGTTGTAAATAAATTGCATTCAGTTAGAGATAAAATGCGCATAGCTATGATATAGTAATCTATCGGTGTAGATTCTTTGTTATATTTACATGTTATACTTTATATTTTATTACTTTTTTATTTAGCTAGTGCATGATATGTGTAAATACATGTTTAAAGTGGTTTGGCGTATTTTAATTAAATAACATGTACATAATATGTTGAACTACAATGAGTTTTTTATACACAAATAATTTAATGGATAATATTAAAATAAATACAAATTATATCATAGGTATAGATTATTATGAAATTATATAAGTGATAAAAATAAAAATATATTTCAATGTAAATAATATACTTAAATTATATATTTGAAGATGATAAATTTTTAAAGTAACATAACTCTCATCTTAATTTGATACATAATATGATAATATATCAAATCAAAATTCTTTACAAGTTTTTCATTTAAGATATCAAAAGGACATTTTTTAACTTGAAAAATGTGAACAGAAATAAAAAAATTATTATTATTATTATTTCATGCATGTATAAGTAATTTAATTTAAATCTAAAAAATAATGGGTAACACCTAATTAATATGTTATAAAATTAATTGAGATATTATAAACTTTAAATGGGACTAGTGAATCCTAATTTGGAGTGTATAAACTTTATTTGTGATGTGTATACAATTCATTTCAAGTATAATAGTAAAGAAATAATTGTAACACATAATTAATATTAATAAAATTCAATCAAGATATTATAATCCTTAAATGAGCCATTGAACCTTAATTGAGCTGTTAAGAATCCTCAGAACGGTTAAACCTTAATTGTTATGTAATAAGCATTCATTGAGATTAAATACATCTAAAAATAAATATTTTTTATTTTTTTCTTCATTTAGATACATCTAAAAATTAAAGAGAATGGGAAAATGTTTAAATTTAACATAATTCTTTGAATTTAAAATGAGAAAGTACGACAATTTTTAAAAATTGAATTAATTTTGATTATATGATTACATGATATTTTTTTTAGTGTAAATTGATAAAATATTTAAGTGTATCAAAATGATTAGACGTATAAACAAAATTTTGCCTATTGAATAAAAATCTTTACACGGGCCCGAAGAGACATCACCTTTATTATTCAATGAAGTATTCTTTAACTTCATTTCAAGTTTTTTCGGGTAATTTTTTGTTCAAAGTAATCAACTTTAATTTTATCAAACACTAGAATGCCAGGCACCACTTATTCA
>AYJT01094939.1:0-15866 GCA_001278415.1 Ocimum tenuiflorum | reverse complement strand
ACTATTCACGTCACTATTCATGTGAATAGTAAAATCATAAAAAACACCTAACTAAACAATATCTTCAAGTCCATTCGCCCTAATTAAATTGATTGTTGACGGATCGCTTTGACTCTCATCTCCAATGGACTTCTCTCTCGACCTTTGACCTTGGATTCCATCACATAGTAAGAATTTTCTATACCCGATTATATGTCGAATAGGCACCCACCTCCAAATTAATGTCCATCTCATGAAATGGCATTGGTAGTTTAGCGTAGACTTTATCCAAGTGAAGATTTTTCCACTGATTATGCGGGGAAAGGATTTGGACCTACTAATACCTTGACCGCAGATCAATCTTCGTATAAAAACTTGTTGTGACACATCTAATCAAATCAATCAACGATGAGTGGCATTGGGCATTTAATCTTCATTAAAATCATGTGGATTTCCCATATGAAGCATGCCATCATGCTTATTCTGAAGCAGCATCGGTGCCTCGTATGGAGACTTAGCTGGAACAAGAATGCCCGACTCTAACATTTCCATCAACTGACGAGTAAGAAAATCATTACAAATTGCATCGAACTAAGCAATATTGTAAGCTATCGTGTTAGCCTTATGAAACACATGATTAAAATCAATTTTGAAGTACTCACTAAGCTCTTCCGAAGTAGTAGCTAAATCAATCGACACAATGTTTGAGCTTTCATCTACATTTACCAGTTCAGACACTAGCCAAAAAATATTGAATGCAATTCTTGAAGACATATACCAAAGCCAAATGCTACTGCAATGATCTTCATGGTAACCTTTTAGACTATATGTTTAAAATTATAATTTGTAATTCATGTTATTTAAGCATTAACCCGAGCATTTTTATATTATCGTTCGGAATAACATATAGAAGTTCAAGGAATCATTTATTATTATTTACATAGAGCATATATAAGACACTTCACACATTTGTCATGGTTGCCGTCCTGATAGAAATTTAATGGTCCACAGGCAACTTTTCGATATAAGTAAACAATTTGTAATATAATCGAACAAAATTCGTATAATTAATTTAAAAATAAAAAATAAAAAGAAAAGGAGAAAACAAATTCGTGGTGGTAGCCAAAAAAGAGGTTTGTACATAAGCCGTACTCGTGTGGTTTTCCTGCGTGCGGCCAACGCCAATGCACGTGGAAACATACTGGCTTTAATTGTGGTGTGAAGTGACGAGAATACCCTCGGATTACGGGCGAGCTACGGATAGCGACGCGTCTTTGTCAAGTAGCGTTAATCGCGTGGCGGTTGTCAGAACTCTGGTGTGGGGCCATTCCTCCTACCTTTTTTATTATTATTTTATTTTGTTTGAGTTTTTTTCTTATCGTTTTATTTAGCTTTTGGGGTTGAATTTTGTCGTTCTCTACGAGTAGAATTAAAAGCCAGCATCACGTGTTCGTCACGTGCGGCTCAACCCCACTCGCATAGTGGCCCCCGCGGCTTAGGTTGTGCTCTAGTATTTCCACGATTTATACATTATTTGTATATATAATAAATTCTTTGGTTATATTAATTTAATAGACCAAAAGTCATAGCTAAATTTAAGGAAAATATTAATTTTTATTTGTGTAATTTCTGTTATAAAAATTAATATACTTAAATATGGAGGAGGAAGTGAAACACGGAGTAGAGGATCTCAAGCTCTATTCTCTTGGTGAGCAAGGAATCCAAATCATGTTTACGATTTCTTTGGAAAGATTTCTATTAAAATAATTCTCTCCAAAATAAAGTCATCCCTATTTTTTTCTTAATTAAATGTAAATAAATAACTTCTCATACTTTTTCTAGAGTTATTTACTAATACAAAACAAACAGGGCCAAAGCCACATATTTACGTGAAATCACTTTATTGATTTATTTATTTAAATTGAATTTTAGTTTGAATTAAATACACTTTTGTTATATGTCAATTAGATTTTGACTAAGACTTTTTTGCGTAGCTCGACCTCCACGAACTGATCGGCTCATTTCATGGAGACAAAGGAGCTATTGTTGTGGGTCAAAATCAACCTTATCGGATCAACCATGATTTGAGGCCCTATCATGAGTATCTTCTGAAGGATATGCCGCTACATTGGGCTTCGAAGCCTTCACCGAGGAGCGGATGCCATCAGCACAAATTTCTCGAAGAGTGAGGAACTCCCTCCTAGCAATCTCTCGAGGGATCGGTTTGAAGAGCGTCTTCAGCGCCTCATTTGAAGCCATCCGAGAGCAAGTTTCTTGAGGCAATGCCAAAGCGCCTCGACCAACATTCAGTCTCAGAGAGCCATTCAGATAACAGTTCAAATTTGATGCACCCTCCGGAGTGGTTCGAAAAGCTGCCCAGACGTCTAATGCGTGCAAGAAGGATCGGAATTTCTCCTAAAGCTAACTCAACATAGGTGCAAATCCACGAGACTTATCTTTTTGGTCAAGCTTTGCAGATCGCCCCCGTGAATTTACATGTTGAGTAATTAGCTTAGGTAGAATTAAAATTTGTCTTTAACACTTGTACAAATGGGTGATCGTGCCAACAAGTATGCATAATATCACACACCATCCATAACTACGGTTTCATTGTATTTTACTTAGTTGTATTTTCGTCTTACTTTTTGGTCATGTCGACCGGAAACACCTTGTAATCATTGTATTAATGCACCATTTATATAAAAATTATATAAAAATATAGCCTCGGGGGACGATAAACTTTTCCGGGAATCCGTCTCATTTTCCATTCCATTCACGTTTAGAGTCCCCCAACAATATATTAATATTTCTTTTTTCTTATATGTGAATGTATTTATTTTGGGTTTACGCAGAGTATATCTTATTAAATCATACGGATTTGCTAATAAACGGTGAAATGTGGCCTACATTTGCATTAATCTTAGGGTATAAACTCTTATGCACACATTTGATACCATCGGACCGGTAGAAATATCTTTAAACTGTTTAATGTTAGAAATCTTAGCATTTTATACTACAATAAACAACGCTTTTTGACGTGACAAATAGCCTCCAAAGCAAGTTTGATTCCAGAAGTGCACTCAAAATTTTAGAATTTGGGATACTATATAAAGTAATCGAATAATCCTTAAAAATTTAGTAATAAATAGCGAAAAAATTTATGCACCTAATATCAGATAAATACAATGTTGGAATAAATGCACAATGAACATAATAACTTTGTAGAAAAACTGTGAAATGCGATTTGTAAGACGAGAGAAAAGGTACTGTTGGTCTCAAATCAGAGTTATATGTTTTGCAGAAGTGTTAGTTAATAAAACAGTTGCGGAAATAATAACCCCAAATTTTAATCTCAGCTGACTTGTTGACCAAGTCAGCTGGGTCAACAAAATCTGTTTGTTTATCAAATAGGTTTTAGATTCGTTAACAGTTATACTCTAGCTACTACTTGGTAGCTGGGTATCAAACACTTAGCAAATATTTAAATGAAAGCAGCAAATGACACAGGATATTATAGAAGTTCGGACATGAAAAACCCTACGTCTTCTCTTCCTTCACAGTGAAGGGAGTCTACTAATATCTCTTGTACACGGTGTTTGAACACGAGTTACAATTAAAACTATTCTAAAACGGAGGATCTCTTCTATCCTCGGTCGCAGGCACGGCTGATCTTCAAAGCTTTATCAGAAACTGCTTCCAAGGCTTCTTGATCTGCAGGTGAAGAATTTTAGTTCTCTTTAGGAACTTGGATCGGATTTGGTGTTGTTCTTAGATAAAGTATATCTAAGAACGTTTCGGTATCCTCAACTGAGCTTTGGATCACCGGATTAGTCTCGAGTTAGAGTACTCAGAAAGACTTGAGAGCTTAGAGAGGGTTCGATCGCAGATAATTTCAGATGGCTTAGAATCAGTAGACTATAACTTCTTCTCCTTGATTCGACTCCTCTATTTATAGGTGAGGGATTTGAATAGTAGTCATAGTGAGACAACGGACAAATCCCTCAAAACTGGCTTTTAAAAATAGTGCCGTTGTTGTGCTTTTGGATGTTAATGAGATGCTCTAAGTCTCTTGAGCTCTTGTTAAAGGATGCAAGTATTTTATCCTGCTCGAAGTTTTTGGGTTTTAGGGTTTCTAACTCAGTTGAGAGAACTGAGTTTTTTGTCCTTAGTTTTTCAATGACAGCTGTTAGTGACTGACCACTTTCCAGCTCAGCTGTTAGTTTTAAAACTTGTTCCTTAAGAAAAGCATTTTCATGAGAAATTTTAGATCGCAAAGTGCACATGTAATTGAAACCTTTGGAGAGGGATTCTAAAGTTAGGTCCTCGGAGTCAGAATGACATGACTTTAAGTCCTCAGTTTGTTGCTTATGCACATGCTATGGCCGGGAAGATTCAGTTACCTCATCCTCAGTTGAGATTATAGCAGCTTCAGCTTCTTTTTCTTCGATGTCAGCCATAAATGCGACAAGCTGCTCCTCCTCATCAGAACTGCTGCTAGAGTTTAATTCCAGAACCTGATCGTTGTAAGCTATGTCGGGCGTCTCGGTTCTTGTTAGCATGGCCTCTGCATACGCCTTTGACACCCTCCTTTGGAAGCTCTTCTTCAGCTTCGCTCTCTCTTCTTCACCGATCTATAGGCAATCAAACTTAAGATGGTTAGGAGAGTTGCATTGAAAGCAAGTCCGTTGTTGTCGCCTTTGAAACTGCGATTTTTCGAACTTCTTCTCCTCAACAGCTTGAGCTTTTAGCTTGGCCTTCTCAAGCTCCTTTGTGAGGATCCTCATCTGCTCCTCTTGAACTGTGTTGGCGGAGGTTCTCTCAGAAGAGGTGGATGGCTTTTCGACAGTTACAGCTGTGGGAGCTGTAAACTGAGACTTTGCTGCTTTCTGGGTGAAAACTTCTTCTTGACGAAGAGGGTAGCATCCCTAACTTTGACGGCTGTTGGGTAGCCTTTTTGCTTCATGCTCGCATCCGAGCTAGGTCAAACTCATATGCTCATAAGGAGGCGAATACATCCTTTGTCAGTATCTTTGAGAGATCACGTTCCTTCAATATCGTGACCTTCATGAACTAATCTTCTCTTGGCATGCTCGCCGAGATCTTTGCGTTGAGCTAAGTTATCGGATATGATCTTCCAAGAGCTGACAGCTCACTGACTATGGAATTAAACCTAGCCTCCATTTGCATGATAGATTATTCTCCAGTTAGCATAGCAAATGATTAATATTTTTCTACACAAACCTAAAGTTTGTTGTGCGTGATCTACTCAGATTCTCTGCATAGATCCTCAAGAAAATCCCAGATTTTCTTGGCTGATTCACATTTCTCCACATTCTTCATTTGATCCTCATCAAGCATGGAGAAGAGAATATCTTGGGCCAGATATTCTAGTTGATGGCGCCTCTTATCATCAGAAGTCCATTCTGCATGAGGCTTTTCAACATATTCTGGCTGATCGGTGATAGTGCGGTTGGTATTGACTTTCTAGGTCTTCAGAGGACCTTCTTCGATTACCAACCACATGTCTTCATGTTGGCTGAGAAGATGAGTTTTGACTTGCCTCTTCTAGCTTGTATAATTCTCCACCAAAAACTTTGGCAACCAAGTCAACGCCATCTTTATATAATCTTTATAATAACCTGCTTGCAACAGACAAACACTTGTAAAACTGGATTTAATCCTAAGTATCTCAAAAACAGTTAGTCTTTTGAACCAACTGCTTTGATACCACTAGTTGGTCCCAAATCAAAGGTATATGCTTAGCAGAAGCGTTAGTCAATGAAACAGTTGCGAAAATAATAAGCCCTGATGAAGTCAAATTGTCTGGACAAAATGTTGTTGCAACATTTTATGCAACATTACCAGATTTGACCTCATTGAATTTCTGGGCGATTAAATATGTAAATATCTTTTAATCTTTATCATCTAGTATTATTTTTATTTTAATTCAGATTTATTAATATTAGATTTCGTGTACATATGTAAATAGGTATATATCTTGTATAGTTTTTGTTTTATTAAGAATACAAGATGACAAAGATTAAGGGGGAGATTGATGAAGTCAGGTTGTCTGGACAAAATGTTGTTGTAAATGTTTTGTGCAATATTACAGTTTCCAGACTTAACTTTATTAATTTCTGCAAAATTAAATCTGTAAATATTCTTTAATCTTTATCATCAAGTACAATATTAGTTTAATTTATTTAAATTCGGATTTTGTTATAATAAAGGTATAAATCTGATTTATAATTAAATAAAGATAAGATAAGATTTGATTTCCTAGATTTTATATCTTATCCTAACTAAGTTTGTTATGCATGTGACCTTCTTTCTGTCTAGATTCATTCAACCACTTCCCTACTTTTAGGCAACATTTTTTATCTTTTTATTTCCTTATTTTCCATGTGCAAATTTAATTCTTTAAAAGCTGAAAAAGATATGAACGTGGCTGAAGAAAGTGGGATTTCTAGAGTGGAGTTCATGGAGATCATGGGTGAATAACTCCTCAAGCCACGAACAACATTTCACTGAGTGGAAATAGTGGGTGACAGAAACATTCCAGGCTGCAACATATACACCCAACGGTTGTGACAGAATGTTGTGCTGCGAAAATCAGATTTCAAGCTGCCCACCTTCATTCTCTGGAATTCCCAATCACCCTTTTACTAGAATAGATAATCTTATGTAGTGAGGTTAGCCTGTGCGAGGTCTAAATCACGAAAGAGACTAGCTAGGATAGTTATTTGTCTAACCCATAGTATGATAGCTATAGTTGGCTCGTGGAGGTTCAATTAATAGGAGAAATTCGGTCCTGTAAAGTGTGACGTTGCAGGGAGAAATCCAAATGTTTGGAGGTTACACTTTTATGTTGTATCATCAATACGTTTTTAATAAAATTTTGCCTAAGGCGCTCACAAGTTTTGAAAGA
Source organism: Ocimum tenuiflorum (assembly GCA_001278415.1). Taxonomy (NCBI): domain Eukaryota; kingdom Viridiplantae; phylum Streptophyta; class Magnoliopsida; order Lamiales; family Lamiaceae; genus Ocimum; species Ocimum tenuiflorum. Next base: position 8,959 of record AYJT01094939.1, on the reverse strand, counting down.
AACTTGTGAAAAATTTAAACATGTGCATTTTATTTTGCTGTCATTTTTATTCATTTATATTATAATTCCAATGCATGTTGTTCTGAATGTTGTCAACATTCTAAATAACATCTGATATTTGACAGTGTTACAAGCATTTTTTGTTGTTGCAGCAAATTGAGTGCAAAAACCCCGAATCCAATTCCCAACAAGCCCAAATTTTAATCTCAGTTGACTTGTTGACCAAGTCAGCTAGGTCAACGAAATGTGTTTGTTTATCGAGTAGGTTTTAGGTTCGTTAACAGTTATACTCCAGCTACTGCTTTGTAGCTGGGTTTCAAACACTTAGCCAATAATTAAAGAAAAGTAGTAAATGAATCAGGATATTATAGAGGTTTGGATATGAAAAATCCTACATCCTCTCTTCCTTCACAATGAAAGGAATCCACTAATCTCTCTTGTACACGGTGTTTGAACACGGGTTACAATTAAGACTCTTCTAACATAGAGGATCTCTTCTATCCTCAGTCGTAGGCAAGGCTGATCTTCGAAGCTTTACGAGAAATTGCTTCCTATGCTTCTTGATCTGCAGGTGAAGAATTTTAGTTCTTTTAGGAATTCGGATAGGGTTTGGTGTTGTTCTGAGATATATCCAAGAACGTCTCGGTATCCTCAGCTGAAAGCTTTGGATCACCATAATTGGTCTCGAGTTAGAGTTCTTAGAAAGACTTGAGAGTTTAGAGAGAGTTAGATCACAGATGATTTCAGATGGCTTAGAATCAGTAGACTGTAACTTCTTCTCCTTGCTTCGACTCCTCAATTTATAGGTGAGGGATTTGAATAGTAGCCGTTGTGAGACAACCGACAAATCCCTCAAAATTGGCGTCTGAAAATAGTGTCGTTGTTGTACTTGTTGCAGGCTTTATCCGGTGGATAATGGGCTGAGGTTATTATCTGCTGGATAATAACAGGGATTGACTAACTTTTTAAGGTACATTTTGGTAGGTCAGCTCTGCTGCATGTTTTGTCACTTGTTACATTTCTCTTTTGAATCTCAGTTGCACTGGAGACAACTAGCTTTAAGGTTGACTGAGAACTGACTTTAGTTTTTTGAAGTGATAGTTAGCTGATTTGGATGTCAGCTTTGGAGTCTTCTTGTCTCTCTCTCTCAGCTGATCAGTTCATGATTGAAATGTCAGCTCAGCTTTGTTCCTCACAACTGGTCTCACAGCCGGGGTCTTCCATTTAGCTGTGATCTTCTATAGCTTGCAGTTGGTTGCTCTCAGCTGCTTCGCCTCATAGCTGTGGTCTTCATCTCTTCTGGATCTGAGCTATTACATTAATAATCCTATACATTGATTACAATCTAAGCTTGATCCTATACTAATGGTGTTTGACATCACTCAAAATTACATTATCCCTAACAGATATAAATTTTTCACAAATTATACGAAAGGTAAAGGTTAATCCATTATATTTATTGTAAACATTACAAGGATGGGCTTGAAATCTAATATGAAGATGAAGAGAATTAGCCAATTTTATCTTTATTAAAAAGGACGTTGTGATCCCAATAGCTTAGGGTTTTTCCTAGCACAAAATCTCCTAACCCAATGGCATATTGGTGGCCACTTCAAACCAAAAGCAACTGAATTGACCCGGATGAATCGAAACTAGAACCATGTTCCACGATTTTGAATCAGAACTAAAATCATGTTCCACAGTTTTGAATCGAAACTTGGTCCGGCTATACGTGGGCCGATTTTGGTTCTATTTTTTAACCGTAACGGGCGGTTTTGGTTGAACCGAAATCAGAATTAGCCAAACAGCAAAAAATTATTTTACTTTAAGTGAAATTAAACCGAAACCGACTTAGAATTGACATTTAAGAATCTGAACCAGAACCGGCACTGTACTACACGGCTCTAAATCGCAAAATAATATTAAATATTATTATGATACGAAGCAATATTAAAAATTAATAGGTGTAAAAACATTCATGATTTTAAACTCAACTACTATTGCATAACACAATGGAGCTTTTCGAGTAGTGTCATAATCAAAGATATGCGGCAGATATATAATTTTATTTTATTTTGAGGGGTTAAAAGTGGAATTATAGATTGTGGGTGGGACACGCTAAATTTGGCCTTTTCCATGTTGAGTCAACAACTGGGTAACAGCGTTTGGCCTTTTCCGCAAATGGTAAGACTGTGCCTCCGCCATTTAAGACCAAACTTTTGCTGTTTCCTGTTTGTCCTTTCCTTACCCAGCTTCATCGTATTTAGAGAGGATTACAAATATCAAATTCAATTCATCAAATCGAACATGTAAAGTAAACGACATGGGTAAAAATTTACATTAGACTGTTTAAATAATTTAAATCGATTTAAATAGTTCATTTTCACTAATCCAAATTCACATTCGTCCTAAATTCTAAATCCGAAATCCATATTTGCCTTGGATCCTAAATCCAAATCCCTTTAAATAATTTAGGCGGTCTAATAAAAGACCTCCTATAATATGTTATTCCGACCGCTCGTACTATCTCTATCTCTATCCAAACCAAATCTATTCGTTTTGTATTTTTTTTTTTAATAAATTACCTAGTTTCGGATGTATCACGTGAGAATCCAAGTATGAAGAGAACTAAGAATTAATATTGTGCATTGGATTTGAAGATGTGAAAGTTGATTTGTTCCTTGATTATTGACTGGCTTTATTTGTTAATCGTGAAGAATGGGGTACTAACGTAATCTTATTTATAATGCATATACATGGCTAATTGATGTTGCAGGAGGTATTGATTAAAACAGTTATTCTATTCCAACTTATACGATGTCATGCTTTAGAATCCCAAAATCTATAAGCAACGAGATTGCAAGAGCTTGTGGAAGATTTTGGTGGGGTGGAACTGATGAGAGGAAAGGAATGCATTGGGCTTGCTGGGAGAGTTGTGCAAGCCAAAAGCTAAAGGAGGAACTGGGTTTTGAACAAAGCAGATATGGATCATGTGGAAGAAGCCTGATACTCTTATGAGCAAGGTTTTCAAAGCTAAATATTTTCCACATGGGAATGCATCATTTATGTGGAGAAAGGAGGACAGTGGGAATTGGAAGTGGAGGAAAGATGCTTTTATCAATGATTTCGAAGGGATTCAAAAATTGGGGAATCCCTTGATGGAGGGCGGTGGAATGAGGCAATTTTTTTGGCCGTGTGTCACAGAGGCAATAAGGCAAGTTCCAGTGAATGAAAGTAGGGAAGATACAGTGCTCTGGAAGTTCGATGCAAAAGGCTTGTTTTCCGTGAAATCTGCTTATTTATGCACAGTGGGTTATTACATATGGAGGGGGATGATTGGAAAACATTGGTGTGGAACTTAGAAATGCCTCCAAAAATCAAAGTATTCTTGTGGCACTTGCTGCATGAATTCCTTCATACATCCACTAACTTACAAAAGTGGATGGTATTTGCTTCGGGCTTGGGGCACCACAGTACACACTATTTTTTTATGCGATGACGTGAAACCTGTGTGGGAGAGGGATGAAAGTTGGCTGCTTGTCAAGTGTCTGAAGAAGGTGGATGTGGCAAGAGGTTTGCTGGACAAATTCTGAAGGAATAAGTTTGAAGTTAGATGTGTTATGATGTGGTCCTGTTGGAACAATTATTGCACACAAATATATGGGGAGTATGACAGATATCGAGAGGTGAGCTGTGAACAAGCTAGACGATTGTTGGATGCATATAAAAAAGCTATTATTTTAACGAAGGTGGAGAGGAATTATGGGAAGAACATTGGTGCAAGAGCAGCAAGACACTAGTTACCACCGGATGAATATATTTTCCAACTTTACGTTGATGCCGCTTTAATGATGAAACTCAGTCATATGGTGTGGGGGCAGTGATTAGGGACTGTAAAGGAGAAATTAAAATTGCGCTGGCAAAACCGATGTCACGACCGTCTTGTATTTTGGAAGCAGAATAATCGCCGGTTGTTTTGGAATCGGTTTGTGTTTGCAAGAGGAGGCAGTCCCTTTTGTGTTATTTTCGATTATATAAATGCTGTCAATGAGATGGATGCAGCAACAGGAGACTCGCCGTTCTTCCTGAAAGACATGGCCCAAACAGTTAACTCATTGAGAGGTAATTTGCTGGTTAGTATTTCTCATATGTTTCGAGAAACAAATAGTGTAGCACATGAGCTAGCTTATATGGGTGCTTTTTGTAGTGATATTGTCATTTGGACAAATAATTTCCCGTCACGAGTAATTCAACTCGCACAACGGGATATCATGAAATAAAATTTCTACTTTTGTTGTCAAAAAAATTTAGGATAATCTGTTAAGTGAATTATACGTTGTTATTTTCTTTATATACTATTATATTAATAAAATGTTAAGCTCAAAGTGTAGATGAGCACATAAATATTCCAGATAGATTATAGTTCGTATTGCATATAGAAATTATGTGTTTTCTACATACGTAAGAATGATGTATATTTTAATTTAATCACCAGTCATGTTTGACTTCGGAGGTATTTTATTTCATACGTGCATATAGATACATTATACATTACATTGAATTACTTATATATGCACATGTATATTATTACATAATAAAAGTCTTAAAAAAAATCAAAGTGTATAGATGGACACATAAATATTGCAGATAGATCATAATGCATATAGAAACACAATATGCTTTGCATATGTGTAAGAATGATATATATTTTAATTTAATAATTAGTCATGTTTGAATTTGAAGGTGTTTTGTTTTATATTTGCATATAAGTTATGTTATATAATACATGCGGATTACTTATAGTATGCATATGACATATTATTATATAATAAAGTGTAGAGGAACACATAAATATTGTAGATAGATTGTAGTTTGTATAGACATAAAAGCGATATACTTTGCATTTGCGTAAAAATGAGATACATTTTACTCTAATAATTATATGATAGATTTCAGAAAGATGAGGTTTTTCTGCCAAAGATGATTTTTTGCATATCCAGAAGGTTAATGAAGATCCACTTCCTGTCGAATCATGTTATTGTTATATCAGTGGTGTAACTTTTATGCGTGAAAACACTGCGAAGTGTAGAAATTTTATTAGTTTGACTTCACGCCACATTAAGCAAAGTAATAGGTTTTTAATGACATGAGTGAAGTGAATAGTCTCAACACTAAACGATAAAAAATTGGAGCAACAATAATTATCAAAATTAAAAGTAAATACATATCTTACAAAGTTTTGGACGGTTAGTTACCGAAAACATTATGCTCTAATCAAAAACAGAAACCTTAATTCGCGACATCGGGTATGATTTCTTTGATAATATCTAAACCAAAATTACTTCCCACTAGAAACTGAAATTGCTTAAAAGTCTTAATTCCATCTTTCTGAGCAGCATTATACTTGCCCCTAGCGGAATGTGTGTAAAGTAAGAAATTTCGTTTCAAATAAATCACGTATGATACATAAGGATTCGTAGCCGTTGTGTGTCGGTCCAAATGGTGTTATACATTGCTTAAATTATTGATAAGTGGACAAATCAATAGAGATAAATCATGTCCCTAATAAAGAAAAATTATACCATAATTAATAACTCTTGATTGATACACTTGTCAATAATCTAATAATGTAACACAATGTGTAATACCATTGTATAATAGAGGATCCGAAGTTGTTGCCGGGATAAAAATACAAAATAAAGGCAAAACTAGCGAAGGGGCCAAAATATTAAATATTTCAAGGACAGCTCTATTCGTTGGACTTTGCTGCCAATACACATGGTTTTGAGTTGTTAGTTGAACTTTGTTAAAATGTATACACGATATTATTAGCCAAAAATAACTCATTATGGAACTCATGGTATGTTAAATTAACGTAATGATGTTACGATTAATTTAGCAATGCAAGATTAAATACTAACATTATTACATATAAACAAGTTCTCAGCACAAAACCTTTTGTAATGACCTTAAGCATCTCGTATTAGATTTGTTAGTATCAATGTTACACGAAAGTTAACAGAAGTATCTTGTTAGCATTATGATGTTATTAAAGTATGTTACTAAAATTATGATGTTACTGTCAACACGTATACGATTAATTTATATGATTTTGTGTTGATTTTATCATTTTCTAAAAAAATAAGTAATTCAGTTTATATGTACATATCATAAATGTTTTTCAAGGTCTTTGATGTTTATTTATATGATAGGATATGATTTTATCTTATGAGATCTAATTTATCTTTCAATTATGATATCTCACCTTATTTGAGTACATATTTTAATGAAAAAAAGATTGAACTATTAAGATTTAATTTAATAATGTTTTAAGCAGTAAATTTATATTCATTTTCATGCATTAGGTTCCAAGAACGATAATATATATTGGCATTGAATGAGATTTGAAGTGGTAGATCTAACATTATTAAAATGCGACAAAGGTGAAGCAATTTGCCCGTGCCCCAGCCACTAGCACGGTTTCCACAGGCGGTATTTGTATTCAATTTCTCTCAACCATAAAATTATATATCTAAAGAATGTTAGCAACACCCATTGCTAACATTTTATCCAATGATACTCTGTAATTCTGTAATGTTAGTAAATTTCGAATACTAAGACTTCAAGAGAAATATTCCTTTAATATAGGAAAATTTGATATATTCTCAAATCTAATTTTTCTTTGTAACTTTTAGATATCAAAATGATATGGTTGTGATATGTGATGAACAAATTTATTTTTAGTCTTATCTTATATTTTTCTGTCTACCAACATTGTTTTTATTTTTTATTTTATTTTTTTTTATTTTTTATTTTTTTTTGTGGTCCATGTCAACCATGGCAAGCCAAATCAGATTCTCGGTCCCAATAAATAGATTAATGTTAGATTCAATAAATTTCATTTAGTTTGAGTTAAATTTAATAGTGTGAGGGTTAGTTTTGATTGGTTTAAATTTGTTGAATTTGGTTACATTTGATCCTTTTAAATTAGTATGGATATATTTTTGATAAAAAAAATTAAATTCATTTTCTCAAAAATAGCTAAATAGTTTAAGCTATTTTGTGATCAGCTATCTCACCTTTTGAGATGCCAGGTAGGTACGACATCAAAAGAAAAGTCTTCAAATATAAATGGCAACAAGTTAACAATTTTATGAGCAAACACACTTCACGAGTTAACGAACTGAGCAAGTGAGCAGTATAAATTTTTAAGGTGATAAGATTAACAGAACGAATTTGAAAACAATTGTCTAAATTCAAATATACATACAGACATATATATATATTGCACCAAATACAGAGTAATCATAAAAGAGGAGGCCTCCTATCATGTTAGAGAATTCGAGTTTAGAATTTAGGGAGAATATGAATTTTGATTTAGGATCCAAGTTGGGTAAAAATTTGAATTGATGAAGACGAATTATTTAAATCTGTGTAAATCATTTAGGCCATCTAAACAAATTTTTGCCATCATCAAAAATAAAATCAAGAGAAGGATGTGATAAAACACGTGAACGAAGAGTTTCGATTTTAGGGGTGGAATTAATTAAGTATCCGCATCTCCCCTTGAACGTATTTGATGCGTCTCGTTACACTGCATTTAGAACATTAATCATTAAATAACTCTGCGTTGTTAGGAGCAATGCCCTCCATTTAGAAAAACACACATACACACGCTATTTATTTATTTAATGTCTCCATAAATAAGATTATTAACATATTATCAACCACGTTTACAATTAACGTTAGTGATAAGGCGAGCCAAAACAACCTTTAGTTGAGATAAGATCAAATCAGTTGAACTTAAACAGTTTTTCGGAAATTAGTATGCACTATTATATTCAAACAAATGTCCTCACTATAATCTAATTCCAGACCTATTGAACAAAGACAAAATATTTTAACTATTTGCACCCGATACAGAACAACTTAAACAGTTTGACATTTGTAAATGTTTTTTATATTTTTGCTTACGGAACCATTTATTTGAACTTACCATATACACAACTATTTTGAAATTTTTTGAGGAAAAATATTCTTTTAAAAAAATATAAATTATTTGAAATTTTATATGTAGATAATATCAAAATTGTTCGGTATATAATGACGTTATTTTTTAGACAGGGGAGGACAATCTGATTTTGCATATTATGATTATGATGGTGTTGAGTGTATATTCTTGTTTATAAATTTATAAAAGCAATATGTCAACTCAGTTTACAGTGTCGGAAAAATGAAATTATCTTATCTATTAATTTAATAAGGGAAACAATGAATTGACCACAATGTATCAATCAACTATGAAATAAATCCCAACTTTTTCCATTATGGAATTTACCCTGGTGTTTAATTCCATCAGTTAAAAATATCTTCCGCGACTAACGGTATTAAAAATTTGTTACTCAACCGTTTAAATATTAAATGGCGTCCACGTGGGTTATACTTGACATTGGAAAATTATGAATCTTACCATAATCTATCAATAAACCCTGAAATTTACCCAATTTTCTCCGTTATGAATACCCAATATTTAATCTTATCAATTAAGAATACTCATTCGTTAGTAATAAGATTACAAAATATGTTGATTCTTGTCAACTAAAAATACTCATTTGTCACTAACGAGAGTAATATTATGTTGAGTGACTGAGTCGGCCATTAAAATTCATAACGGAAAAAGGGTATGTAATATTTGATGATGAGTCAGCACATTTTTAACGACGTTAGTGGCAAAGAATATTTAATTGATAAAGCAAAATAGTAATCAAAATTACATTTTTGTCACTTTTCATCTTAAAAACATCACATCATCAACATTATTTCTTTTTTTTTTATCTTATTATCTATTAATACTAGATATATCTATTTATACATAAATAATAAAAAAAACTCAATAGAATTATATCGAGTAATTTTCCTCTAAAAACATTACAGTTTTATCAATTTTATTTTTTTCTAA